>VYZX01005027.1:111867-139330 GCA_013401335.1 Brachypteracias leptosomus | reverse complement strand
GGGGCTGCTGGCTCGCCCCCTTTCGTTACCTCAGAGAGCAGCCCCGCCGGCAGAGGCAGGACCCACCCCCGGCGAAGGGGCGGACGGAGCGCACAGCCAGCAGCCGTACACGGGCGGGGCGGGGAGTCCGGTGGAGGGGGTGACGCCGCCGCGGGCTTATTGGTCGCTCAGAACCAAGGAGGTGCGCTCCGCATTCGCAGCGCTCTTCCATAGGCCATCGGCGGCAGATAGGGGCGGGCCGCGGCGGCACGGCGCGCCCCCGTAGGCTCCTTCGCTCNTGGTGTTTGTGTGGAAGGGGGAGGAGGAGGAGAAGGAGGGGAAGCGAGAGGAGCCCGAGCCCCACCATCCGCCGAGGGGAGCGGACCGGAGCCCCCTCGCCGCCCGCGGAGCTCTCTCCCCCCCTCGCCCCGCCATGGCCTCGGGAGACACCCTGTACATCGCCACGGACGGCTCGGAGATGCCAGCCGAGATCGTGGAGCTGCACGAGATCGAGGTGGAGACCATCCCGGTGGAGACCATCGAGACCACCGTGGTGGGCGGCGAGGAGGACGAGGAAGAGGAGGACGAGGACGAATGCTGCGAGGAGTGTGGCCCGCACCACCCGCCCCATCACTACCACCACCACCAGCCCATGATCGCGCTGCAGCCGCTGGTTTCGGACGGGGACCCTAGCGGAGCTGGCGGCGGCGCGGCCGGAGGCGGCGGGGGACAGCTCCACCTGCACCACCACCACCAGGAGGTGATCCTGGTGCAGACCCGCGAGGAGGTAGTAGGGGGAGACGACTCGGACGGACTGCGGGCCGACGACGGCTTCGAGGACCAGATCCTCATCCCAGTGCCGGCCCCCGCCGGGGAGGATGAGTACATCGAGCAGACCCTGGTCACTGTGGCCGCCGCCGGCAGCAAGAGCGGAGGTGGCGGCTCCTCCTCGGCCGGTGGGGGAGGCCGCGTTAAGAAGGGCGGCAGCGGCAAAAAGAGCAGCAAGAAGAGTTACCTGAGCGGGGGAGGCGGCGGCGGGGCCGAGGGCGGCGGCGGCAGGAAATGGGAGCAGAAGCAGGTGCAAATCAAGACCCTGGAGGGGGAGTTCTCGGTCACCATGTGGGCCTCGGGTAAGTGCGCGCCGGACCCCTCCCTCCCCGGTCCCCAGGCCCCGCCGGCGGCTGCCCGGTTCGCCTCGGACAGTTTTGTTTTGAAGGGAGGCCATGTTTTGATGTGTGTGATGGGCGCCGCCATGTTCATCGCCAGGGCAAGTATGGCGGCTCCCCGAAAAGATGGCGGGGTCTGCGCTGCTGCCGCCGCTGCTCCTGCCCGGCTCCGGCGGGGGGAAGGAAAGATGGCGGCCGCCGCCAAGATGGCGGCGGCTGAGGGTGGTGCGAGAGGGAGGGAGGCAGCGCGCCGCTGGCTCCAGGACTAGGCCGCAATGGCGTAGTTTCTGCAGCAGGGGGAGGCGGGGTGTGCGGGCGGGCGCAGGGTGCGGGGCGAACCCAGCCTCCTCGCTTCTCCCCCCGCCCCGCTGCTGCCGCTCACCGCGGCGTCCCGCCGCTCGCTCCACGCCTGCCCCTCGCCCTTCCCTCCCCCAGCCGCCGCCCCCCGCGCTCTCTGTCCTTCTCCCCGTTTCCCGGCCCGCCGCCGGCCCGCCTCCCCTCTCCAGCCGCTTCTGCCTTGCCGGCTCCCCGCCTGTCGCTCCTCTCCCTCCAGCCCATTGGGCCGTATTTTAATGCTGAACACGGGCGGCAGCCCCGGATGAGGCGTGTGCTCCGGGCCGTGACCGTTACTGGGGGGGGGAAGTGTACCGCCCGCCCCAGCGCCGCCTGCCCCGCCGGCTCTCGCCGGCACGGGGGCGGCGATCTCCCCGAAATACCGTTCTAGGGCTCGGCCGGTGGGGGTGAGCCTGGGGGCTGCCCGGCACCGGGCCGCTGCGGTAGCCAGGCAGGCTGTGGGTGGGGCCTCCCCGCCTTCGGTGCCGGGCGGGGGAAGCGCCTCTTGGGCCCCGCGGGGATTGCCCGCACCTCCCGCTGGCTTTGGAGGGGGCGGCCGCAAACAGCCGGGCCCTGCAGAAATCTCTGTCAGAAGCCGGGGTCTGACAGCCGGGAGGGCAGCTCTGGAGGCAGACCTCCGGCCCTGGGAGCCGCGAGGAGGAAAGGAGCAGGTCCTCTCCGTCGCTCGGAGACTGTTCCATTTTTCCTCGGCTAGGTCTAAAACTTGAAATGGGCTTTTTACATCGGCGTGGGGTCCTGTGTTGTGTGAGGTTGTATATGGGTTTTGAGGAGTTGGGGTTTTTGTGAGAGTGTCTCTTAAAAAGAATAAAACCTTGTGAAGGTGTTTAGTAGTTGCAGAGCTTGGAATGAATAAATCTGCTATGCTCTTGCTCTGCTCGCTTATTCTGTCACGATTTTCTGATCCTTTCCCTTAAAATATGGAGGAGGAAGAGTCTGTTTAGTCAGCAGAAAAAGTGTTACTTTTTGGGGATTTTTTTGTTGGTTTTTTTTTTTAGAATAACGTATTGCTGGCAACTGAGCACTGTAGTCAAAGATCTATGCTAAAGTTACATAAATGTTAAAAAAAAAAAAAAAAAGGGGGTGGTCAGGTAGCATCAGTTCATGTAACATTTAAATGGATGTGTGGTCTTTGAGTAGTAGGTTGGTAATCTATATTGCATGTCATAATTTTTGTGCTCTTTTGGTCTCTGCTATGTTGTGACTGACCAGTTAGGAAGGCAGTGCTGAAGGATGAATGTGTTGGATTGTCTGAAAAGATGGAAAGAATGGTGATTCTGAATTTTGTTCCCTTTTTAAATATAGATCATTATTTAATGTTGGACAGAGTATGCGACACTTTTGGTATATAGTCAGTTGACAGCCGAGTGAGTCTGATCTTGATGAACAGAAAACAACTTTCATTTAAGAGTTGCCCAGATACTGTTCAGTACAATGGGATTATGTATGCTCTTGTGTATCATTACATGAAACCTGAATAAATCCACTGGCTGGATTTTTTTTTTCTTAGAATTGACCATCCAAGAAAGAAAAAGGTAGAAATTAATACAGTCTTTTGATTTGTGGAAGCAACCTCAGATAACTGAATGCAAGTGGATTGATGAATCATGAGCTAGAAGGATACAGGACCTCACTGAGATAAATTGACAATTTCTTACATTCATTTGCACTCTGAAATTCAGAGTGCCTGATAGGATGCTTCCTTAGAGCTTCTGCATACTGATTATTACCCAGCTGAAGTGAAGCATGTGTGTAATCAATACACTTGATTCTCTTCCTGCGTACACAACTTTTACAATAGGGTAGCCCTATTGATTTCACTGGTTTTGCTCTTTATGAGCATGACCGTGCATACTTGGTAGGAATGATACCCACTTGCAATTTACTGGAGATTGGATTGCATCACCACATTCAACTCAACTATATTCATGATGCAGAATGATGCAGAATACCTATTCTAACTTGACTTCTAATGCCAAAAAAGTGCCCCAAAAGCAAATTCACAAAATATATAGGTGAAAGAAAAGTATTAAAGTTTGGCCTCCACTCCCTATGTGCAGGTGTGAGCCTCCTTCCCTTAGCTTCAAACAGCTCTTGGTAATAACCTGCTCAGTTAAGAGCCCTGTGAAGTTTTAGTGAGCCTATTGAGTAGGTTTTTATGCCTCTTACACAGCTTACTCAATGTTAGAAAAGTGGTATGAAGTGGTCAAATGCTATGGCTTCATTGTCTGTTTTCTAAAATTTTTGAGGGGGCATGGTTGCCAGAAAACTTCCAAAAGAAGCAAAACTTGGGGGGGGGGGGGGAAGGGAAGGCCACAACAAACTACTGGCTTGCAAAAGGGTAATGGTACTAAATATTCCCTGCAGAATCAAGCATGCTTTCTTTTGAACAAAGATATAAGTTTTGCCTCTGTATTTTGACATAATTAAAGACTTGCTTGCACACTGATGTAATTGACTGTTGGTTTAAATGCTTAGTAAAAAGTTTATCAAAAGATGAATACTAAATAAGCCCATGCATCAGGATAAAACAATGAGCCCTATATTGCTGTTCTTGGGTATTTGAATTAGGAACAAGGGCACTTTGCTCACCACACTGTGGGAAGACAATGTGAATTAATTACTTGTTACTGTTTTCTGGTGCTGCTATATTAGCTTGTACAAGAGTGGTACCAAATCTAGCCAATCATAAATCTTTGTCCATAAATGAGTATGGCATGTCTGGTAGCACGTCTTGAAATGTGTAGAGATAATCTCTGAAATATATAGCAACGTGGTTAAAGGGGACTGTTCAATCCTTGTCTTGTTAGGTGGTTACTTAGAAGTTGCAGTACTGTTGTAGACTTACCATAACTTCTCTTATCACCTTGGTATCTATGGTGATATGAAACTTGTGACCCATTATTACTTTAATTAGTGTTTAGTTTGAAACAGGAATGCTTTGTCCTATTTCAGATTAGCTTTCCAGATTGGAATTATTTGTCTTTCTTCATGTGTGAAAGTAGGAACTGAACAAAGGCATTCTATTTTGTAAAAGGGTTGAAGAAGTATACATAGTAGGTACTTTAATATTCTGGTAGTCTGTTATCTCTGTACTGTCTAATAGCTATCCTCATTATTTTCATTGGGGTGTCCTGTAATGGATTTAGAAAATGGTATATAGTTAATGGGGCTATCCAAGTGAGGCACTCCAACTTGTCCTAGGAAAATTTGTTTTTATAAAGCGGAATTTAGTTGTACTTTTGCTAGATGCAACTTGAATCACTCTCTTTAGTGACTGTCTCCAGGTTGGGTATGCTATAGTAATGGAGGAGGCGAAGGATCGTTAAAATCACTTAGTCAGATTGCACTTGCACAAACTGATTCTTCGACGCAGGAGCATTTGGAAGGGTGATGCTGAAATGCTGGCTCCACCAAATGCTGGAATTTCAAGCAGCTGGGGCTTAATTTTGAGGGGACAAAATCTATTAGTGTAGCTACATCTACTTCTGGGTAATGCCTCTTGACTCTGTCAAGCTTTCAAACCTGAAATAGGTTGCCCGCAGATGTTAAAACTGCTCCACTATCCTATTCCTAGATGGAAAAGACAAAGGTGTAGAAGTTGTGTATGGTCTGGAAATGGTTCTTGATAAGCCAGAAAGTCTGTGCTGTGGACTTGTATTTGGAAAGTCAAGGGGTTCACATTGGATTTCTAGAAAGTTCTTCAAAAACTGCTTAAAAAACCCTTTTAATGTTTTTTGTTTGTTTTTTTTAAAAAAAGGGTTTTCCTTTGACTTTGTCAGATTGCAGGGGTGGGAGAATTAATCATAGGCTGTCTGACCAGTTGTCTTACATAGCGTGTGCTAGACAAGTCACTTACTTTAGTTGTGAGCCTTTATCAAGGATGGCCGAAATATTTTGCAGTGATACATAGGTAATGAGCTGCTTATATGATTTTTTTTCATGATGGAAGCAGAAAGTGATTGTCTGGTTCCTTTAAAATATTAAAATGATAATCTATTTCTGACTCTGATTAAGAACAGTATAGACTTTTGGTATCCATAAGCATTGAGTCTGCCCTGACATTTTTGCCAGTGAACCTTCAAGGGTAAGGTAGACACTTTCCCGCAGCTGTTATGAAATACATTTTCAGTTTTAAAACTGAAATACATAAATGTAGTTTTTCACTTAGAGTGTCAATTAAGTTGTCTTTTAGCCCATCTTCAAGCTAGAATCCTCTAACTTGTTATTGGATTCTTACCTGAGAGGTCCATGTCACTTGTACGCTGAGGATTCAGAAGGTCATAGTGCTTTGGCGCAGTGTCTCATAACTGTTGAAGTCAGATGATTACTATTGATATATGCAGTGTTTTTGTCAGTTCGTGTCTCAGTGGTGTGAAATAAGAGATTGGTGACACAGTGAAAGAAGAACCTGTTCTCCATCTGTATGCAAGGCACATCAGAGGGAAAGTAACCTAGCAGTTGATTAGGTTAAAAAATTATATACTGTGCAAAATGGAATTTAACATTCAGAAGTGTCTGCTAAATAACTGTATTATTTAACAAGCTAATTATGGTTCTTTGCTTCCAAACATGACCAATGAACTAATTCGCCTGAGGAGACTGAGATGTGGTAGCAATAACAAAGCTGTTACCACGATGCCTTAGTGCTGCACAGTTGCTGAATGCATCCTTTATCACATAATTGCATTTCAACTGTTCCTAAGAACAAATGTGTTAACTGTGTAATCATAAAAAGAAAATTTAAGTTTAAATGTTGTTAATCCTTTTATTTGTTAAGAAAAATGTCTTTTTAACTTGGTACCTTGGGGAGGAAGCTATAGAATTAAGTCCCATTGCTTTGCTATCAGGCGTGCCTTCTGAGTTCCCTTTTGCACCCCTTATTTTCCACAGGGCAAAACGGATTAACTGTGCTCTCCCTACTTTGTAGCGGAGGAGGAGGATGGCTGAGAGAATTGGGAATCTAGAAGTGGTGTACAATGACTAAAAATCAAGAATAACTGTGGCAGAAATACTGATAGGGCTTCTTGCATTGTTAAGGGGGTAGGCTTTATAAAGCTGGGGACTTCCAGAGACATCAGCTGGAGCTAGCTACTGTGCCAGAAATGCATGAAATAATGGGGTTCTGAGGTGGATGGATTTTCTGTGCAACAGAAGGGCCACAAGAGGTGGAGAAAGAACAATAGTAAGAGCAAAAGGTAATCAATAAAGTCTTGGGAAACATTCTGCCATTTTGCCATTGATCTGTTACACGGAATCTGCAGTTACTAGTTTTATCCCAGTAATCTGGCTTCTTCCTGCTTCAGTTGGTACTTGAGCTTCCTACTTTTAGAACTTACTGTTTATTTCACCAGTAGAAATATGTTTTAAGTGGTAGTCAAAAGATATGGCAGCTTAAAATGCTGAACTTTCTTAATAAGAAAGTGTTTACTTGATATACTTGCTTTGAAATGCAGAAGTGAATCCAGTTCAGAATGTGCATTGCCTGTATATGGGGCGTGAGAGAAGCACATGTGGAAGGACACTGAACGTGAAGATCCGTTTAGTATGTCCTAAACGGGTACACAGAACAACCCAACTTAGATTAACTATCTATCTTAATGTAATTGAGCATAGAAGGATGTTGGGGAGGTATCTGTGGTGTCTCTGACAAATCAGTATTTTACACCTTTGTAAGATCGATTAATATTGGACATAGCTGTTCCAGTGGCTGGTAGTGTGTGTTCTTGTGAAGATAAACTGACTATTAGTGGACATGCCTTCAGATCTTCAGTATCTTTCAGAAGACGACAGTAAACTAATGTTCTGAGTTCCTTACAAAAAGCTGCATTAGATCTGTAAGAATAGTGCTCATACACACTTAAACAGAATGTCTTATATTTGAGTCTGCTATACTCTCAAATGGTTTTAAGGGACAAAACACAGCAGATCAGATAGTATATAGCAGTTAGTTTCCTTTTCCTGACTGTCTCTGTGTCTCTGTCTGTATTTAGATGTATGGGTGGCATCCAGATTAGCTTGGCATGGGCAGAAGCTGCATGGGGTCACTGTACCTTATTTGTACTGCACTTCTTCAGAGGTGTCACTAGAATTTCAGGCCAGAAAACATCAAGCAGTCAAGTTGCCTTGTTTGCAATGAGAGTATCAATTAACTTTGTCAGCCTGAGTGAAGTTTGCTTGGACTTTAGCCTCCAAACTTTGATCTGCCCGGTCCAGATTGGTAGGGTGATGATCACAAATAAACTTGGAATAAATCTGTGCATAGAGGACATTGGTAAAATTCCTCCAAACGTCTTCCAAAGAAACATGTGTGGGGTTTTTTTGTGTTGTTTTTGTTTTGTTTTCCCAGTGAGTGGGTAATGTCATAGAATGGTTTGGGACTAGGATGGTCTGGTTACTAAAGAGCTGCTGAAGTCTGCTGAAGAATACTTCAGAATACTTCTGAAGAAGTATTTGACTTTTGGTGTGAATTAGGTCTTCTATCTTGAAGGATGTTAGCCTGATGTAACACTTCAAGGTAAATATTTTGTGTGTTGTTGTTTTAGTCTGTTTTGCTTTAAATTAGTTTTTGAAACTGCAGATAGGTACTGCTGTAGAGATACAGCTTTTTGGTATAGGAAAATTTGATTGTTTTCACATAACTACCAATATGAGGGATACTTTATCTTCTTTTCTACCATATTAATGCAATATTTTTCATGGTTTACTCCAATAACCTGTGGAATTGAATAGCTATGGAATTGATTTGTGTTGGCGGGCTTTTGGGAAGTGAAGGCACTGAAGGCTGACTTTCTTTCAGTTTGACCCCCAAATGTTAAGAAAGCGTTGTGGAATAGTGGGCCTTTATGCTAGGGAAGGAAAGAAGATCTTAAGGAATGTATAAAAATTTCCCCATTGACTCATGCATCTGATCTGATGCAGGAAATGAAAACTTGTTTCTGTTATGAATGTCGTCAAACTGGAAGTTCTGGGTAGCTGTTGATATGGCTACATTGAATGCAGCTGATCTCATTCTAATCTGCAGCATGGAGAAGGAATTGCTTTTAGCTTTCCAGAATTTCTGTGCTCTTCTGAGCTTTATAATTTCCTTTCTGTCTATGTAGGCATTGCTCAGCATCTTTTCTCAAGCTTCTGTCCAGAAGAACAAGTTGTTGCCAAATTGGGCATTTATTTGACTTGAATTTATAACCTCCTGCAGGTGCTCTAAAACTTAACCATATAATCCTTGCTTAAGGTAGATTCAGTTGTCTCTTTTAAAGCACTGGCAAAGACTGAAAGGCAGCATGGTGAGTGGAAAGCTAGATTAGAATAAAAAAAATTTGTTCAAATAGCTGATTTTGTAGTTTATTCCCAGTTTGATGCTGCAGATAGTATTATTAACACTCCTGTCTTTGCAGTGTTGGAGTCTCTTCCTCTTTCACCATGGAACATATACATGAGCTGCTATTTGATCTGGTAGATCAGATTAAACACCAAACTAGCAGTAACATTTCTAGAAATAGCTCAGTGGCAAACATTAAAAGCAGGCATTGAATATAAAATTGTCCTTAATATACTCCTTTTATTTGCATATATCTTGTCCTTGCTTTTCTAACCTTTGTTACTGAGTAATGAATAATGTTATTTCCTGTGGTTCTGTTGGGGAGGGGGATGGGTGGATGTTGCCTCATTTGTTTTATGGCTTATGTTTTCCTTTTCCTTTTTTTTTTTTTTTCCCTGTTAAATTGGGGAAATCCTATTTGTGTCTCCTACGACCTTGTATATTTCCCTTCCCGAAACACTACCTGGAAAATAAAACTTTCTGTTAATTTTAATACTTTGACTTTTCAAGCCTTGTGTGTATTAAAGTGATTGACAGAATCTGGTCCCCATACACACGGTAGCAGTAGTATAGGGGCAAGTTTATTAACATTAGCTGAGTAGTTACAACCATGTCTGTTGTCCCAGGTGTATTTGAGGGTGGAAGCCAGGATTAGTGCTGGTGTGAGCACTGCACTGAGGAACATAGGTGGATGTTTACATTCTGTCTTGTGTCTCTCTGATTTCTGTTATAAAATAGAGGAGAGAGAAAGCACAATGTCTTGACATATTCTAAGGTCTGAATGTGAGTAGACGGCAACAGCAGGTCTTCCATCTGATTTCACTGCAGTCCTTGAGCACAAATTCATAGGAGGAGCTCTAGAGCAGATAAAGTAGCAGTATCTTAACTGGCATGCAGGTCAAAGATGTGAATGATCCCTATCAGCTGTTTGCATAGTAGAGTGGGACAGAGCTTAGGTTGGCCTCTGCCACGGAAGGAAGAAGCCCCCTTGGGAGGGAGACGTACTGTTTAGATTTTTGCTTTCTTTCAGACCTGTCTGCAAGTATTGAAAAACTTTAATTTTATGGGCAAGTGCTGAAGCCCATTAGCAGTTGTTCTTCAAATTTCTTGTTCGTCTGTGACACTTCTGTTGGAGGTCAGGGGAGTTTGAAGACTCTGAAGTAAAGATCAGTAGTCCTAACATCTTAGGGTAAGTATCTGCCACTCCTGATAGGCTTGCTTTGTTAGCAGCTGCTGTTGAGATCCAAAATAGGTATGGTGGAAGTTAGTTTTAAAGAGGTTCAGGAGATGAAGTATTTGGGCATTGTTTCAGGAAAAATGCGTTATTTTTTGAATGCAGCCAACATTCATAGGATTGTTCAACTTATTTCCTTATTTGTTTGAAGTAGATATGTAACTTTTTTCCTCACTCGCTGTGTTCTTTCAGTGTTCTTCGTGTTGTCACTGCATGGCTGTCTTTTTGTCCTTTACAATTAGCATGGAAATCTGGAAGTGCAGTGTATTCTCTTAAGTGTGCAGCAGTAGTGAATTTGTGTTGAGATGCAGCCTAGTAACTTACATGCTGTTTTGATGTTTAGTGTGTATTGAATTCAGTATTTTGTGTATTTCAGATGATAAAAAAGATATTGACCATGAAACAGTGGTGGAAGAGCAGATCATTGGAGAGAATTCTCCTCCAGATTACTCAGAGTACATGACAGGGAAGAAACTTCCTCCTGGTGGAATACCTGGCATTGACCTCTCAGACCCCAAACAACTGGCAGAATTTGCTAGGTAAGTAAGAACAAAGGATCTTTAAAACTGTTTTCTTTTCACTGGTTTAATTATGAAGCTGTTAGGTGAAATAAATGGTAGATTTAGCACGGCTTATTGTTCCATTTAATCATCTCCTGAAACAAGGGACTTAATTTAAGTATGGAGCAATTGATACTGTGTTAAAATAACTGGGTTTTATATTTAGCAGTGACTCCTTCTTGTGGGTAAGGCAGGACCTAAATGCATTGACAGACTCCATCTTTCACATGACAGAATGTATGTTTTCATGTGAGTAGTCTTAGATTCTGTCAGACCAAGGGGTCCAATAAATGAAGTACTCCATTCAGGTTGTTCAGTACAAGAAAGCCAGACTACAACACTTAGTTTGTAAAGCTACTTACTGTTCTTTTTCACCTGCTTCTTACTTAAGCTCTAGGTCTTAAACTTCTTTTTTATGGAGTCATGTGTCTTGCACTTTCCAAGTGCCACTGATAGTTAACAGTTTCACAGTTGGTAACTATACTGCTTGTATTTTCCTCTCGTGCATCAGAATTGTCCCTCGTTTACACATCAGTCCAGTGGCCTGAGTTACAAGGTGACTTTTGCTTCCAAGTAGAGATGAAGTGACGGAAGCTCTGTTATATGAGGAGAGCACCAAAAATGTCATGTGTCTCTTCCCCCCTCCCCTGCAGAGCCCCTGGTTCTGGAACTGAGTGTTCAGGGCAGCTAGTGGCCACCAGACAGCAACTGTGAGGTTGTCAGGGAAGTCTGGTTTGGCACCTGGAAGCTACGACAGTAGCGTTGCCTTTGCAGCATCTACTTGGTCCCCTTCTTTGTGTCTGTGCATGCTTGTAATTGCCAAAGGCATATGCCTCGACTCTGTGCATTGGCAGTGTTAATGCTGGTGTCTCCAAATAGCTGAATACAGCTGCTGCCTTCCTGTAGCTGCTGTAATCAGGTTTTCACATGTTTGAAAGCAAAACCTTATATGTATGAAGCTACACTCATTTTAATTTTGTTACCACCTGGCTGTTCTTCAGAGCTCTGGTGCACAATTCTGACATTTGGAGCAGGTGGATGGTCAGATGTTACTTTTACTTTCTGCATTGGCTAGTAGAGGGAGAAGTAGGTTTTGGGATGCTTGGGGGTTTTTTTTTATTGTTGTTTGGTTTTGTTTTTTTTTTACCACTGGGCTTTTTCAGCTAGTTGTTAAGATAGCAGGGATTGTTGAAACAAGTTCTGGTCTGGCATCTTGATTAAGTGCATCTTAGTGTCCAGTGCATGCATCTACTCTTGTTTCACCTGTTTGATCTTCCTGCTTTTTGCAAGCTTGTTCTTTTACTCTTCAGTGTGTCTGTGCCAGAGGATTACCAGCACAGCCTCATCCCACAATTATTTTCAGTAAAGCCATTAAACTATAGACTTTGAAGGCCCCTAGTAAGATAGTTTTGCAGGGCTTGTTCCCTGTTTCAGACTATCCAATATAGAAACTTATAAAAGCACATAACAAACAACTGAAAATAGGGTTTTATCTGAAGTGGGGGGTTGTTATAGCTATTGATACTGTTGTTAACTTATTGATAAAAATGACAGACCTGATCAAAGGTTAATAAAATTTTTGTGAAAGCAAGTGTTTGAGTGATATTATGAATGTACATAGCATTCTAATTCTGAAATACTGCTTACACATTTCTGCTCATCACATGCTTAGAATGGTCTTCTCAGTCATTTTAAGACATGCTGAAACCTTTTGTTCTATTAAACATTTAAGTACTGAATAGCAGCTGTGTTTTGTTAGGAAACGTATATGTTTTTTCATAGGGTATTCTCCATGCAAATACTGAATATTTTTCTCAAGAATGGTTTAAATACTTGAAATGGTTGTCAAGATTTGGGCTTCTTGAAATGACCAGATTGCTTCTATCAGATCTCTCTGCATGTTTCTTAATATTGTAAAAATGTACTGCATCTTTGGGTTTAATTTTCTATTGAGAAAACGATGGCAGCTGGCAGTAATTTAAAGTTACCACTTTTTTTATTAGTGGCAGAATGTTCTAGGAAGGTCTAGAGCTAGAAATTGTAGCAGAAGATAGAAAGACTGAGTTCTATGTGTACAGTCTCTTTTCTGTTAATTTATTTCTGTACAACAGATAAAATATGATCCCGTTCAGTCATAAGAAAAATACGTGGTGGTAGAGTAAATAACTTGGAGGGACAACATGTTTAGCAATATCCCCAAGTTGCTCAAAATCTATGAAGAATTGTTATGATAGCTTAATTTGTAGATATGTAAAAACATGAAGCATCTTCTGTCTTAAGAGAGGTTTTTTGATTTCTTGGTCAGAACTGATGATTGCCAAACTTTTGCCTTAAAAAAAAAAAGGAAAATGAAGAAGAAATCCATTAGTTCTATGTTATATTTTAAATGATTGTGTATAGCTGAGGCTGAAGAACATAGCTGTATTAGAATTTGAATATTGGTTGTTAAAGTCTTGGTCCCCTTGCAGTGAACCATGTTGATGGGACTTCTTTTAGCTTGTAGTATGAATTCAAGCACTGATGTCTACAAACCTATTTTTATACTGGTCAATTGTCTTGTTGATGTAGATGACTGTGTAGTATCATTTGAAAAAAATGGGTTTACATGTACTAGAATTGGGTTTGGAGGTCCTGGGAATACAGCTGTTGATACTAAAAGAATGTGTTTATTTAGTGTAAAGACCTCTGAAAGTTTCAAGCATTGCTGAAAATTAAAATTTCAAATTTCTTAGTAGCTCTGTTCTAAAAACTTAAGCAGCACATGAAGTTGAAACTGTTACTTTTAAACTTAAGTGGCTTCACATGCTGTGAGTGAGGTTTTGAATGACAAATTTGTGTTTTGATGACTTGAAAAAAGAATTGTTTATGGTCCACATATAAGGAAGTGTGAACTGGCTAGTAAAATTGTATGCTAAGTGTATTATGTGCAAGTTATTTTGGGTTGCTTTCCTGTTTTCATTAAGGTAGTTGGAAGAATCTCACTATGCATTTGTAGAAATTAGTTCCTCAAACCTGGGCTAGGTTCACTGTTAAAACCATAATATCTTGTGATTAAAGATAAATTGACTGCGACATTTGCATTGATTCTTAGGAACAAAGTTCTGAGGTTAAGTTTAAATAGGCAAGGCTTGAATTCTAGTGGTAACAGCTGTCAGGCAAGGTTCTGGAGTTCTGGTCATGGTCTGGTTAGTGAGCGGTAAGACAGGGGTGGACTTGATGCTTGGAAGCTCTCTGTAGCTCAGCAGCCGTTATAACCCAAAACAAACAAAAATTAAAACTAGTAATTCAACATCTGCAGCGGGCACTACTGCTGCTTAGCAGCTAGGTGGCACTATCAGAGTGAGCAGTTCAACTGTCTCTGCTCATACAATACAGTTGTCTTGCACCACTTGTTTTAGAGCGTTTGTCATTGAGCCGTATAGCAGGAATCTGGATCCTTTAACTGAAACTCTTATAAAGGCTTTTACACATTCTAAAACTATTGAAAACACTGTGAATAAACAAGCTGTGCCAGAACATTAAGATGTGTTCACTAATGCATAGGTGAATGACAATTATATCTGATTGGGCAACTTACTGCCTTTTATGAAGTACTTCATTCTGTTGTAGGACTCATGTATTTTCTCTAGGATGCTTTAAAAATACAATTTTAAAAAACCATGGTTTTCTCCTGAGCTCATATCAGAATGTGAAATGTTAGTTGTGAATGATCTACTCAGAAAGAAATAAAACCTAATCCGTTACCATATTCCCATTTGATATTAGGACACTGAAAATCCTTTCAAGTGAAATAAAATGTTTCATCCAAGTCTAAATTGATTACAAGTAATCCTGTAGTTAGCTAGAAGTCATAACTACTTGGTAATAAAAGCCTGGAGAAGTAGCAGACATACTTCTAGGTAGTGACTATGGCAAATTCCTGCAAACAAAGCCACTAAAAGGCTATCCCTGATTGCCCCCTCCCTCTTACCTTCCAGGCAGATACATGGCTGAACTGGCTAAAGACAGGATAATACAGACATCGGTAAAACTAAGAAATGAAAGGGGAATATGCTATAGCTGGGAAATTGGCACAGTAATGGGTCCTAGTGGTAAAGACCTTACTCACTGTAACTTTATTTTCTGCTCTGCTTAGTACCTTTCCTGAAGGAGAGCCATTGTGAGGACCACCCTTCCTTTCTATCCACTTTCTAAAACAGATAGAAAACAAAGGAGAGGAAATGGCATTAGAGTTTGAAATTGGACGCCCTTCTTAAAAGTGACAAAGCTTTCTGATCACTTAGATTTATGACTTAGGCCTTTTTATAAGGTGTACACTTTTGTATTGGTTTTGTTTTTGTTAGAAGCTTAAAGGGCAGTTAACTGACAGTTGCTTTATCCAAAGTGTTTTACTAGAGGATATCTTCCTCTGTACCACACTGAAAAGGTCACTCTTTCTGTTTACACATATGATACTCTTCATAACTTGAACAAAACTGGTAAATTTTTTTGGCAGAATCTTGGAGTGAAAGAGAACTTATTTTTATGATTTTCATACCTGACTGTGACTGAAGCATGGTAACACTGGCTATGGGCTGTGTAGATAGATTCCTAGGACATCTTGTGCCACTCCCCTTTGTCTATTTATCCAAAAGCCAGTCTAGCCAGTTTCAGGAGTTCTTCAGCACAATTGAATTCTTGTAGCAGCATAAGACCGTGACCCTCATGCAACTTCTGCCTCTGCAGGGCAGTACAAGGGGAATGACAGGGTGACAGAACAGATCAGAAGTGGAAACGACACTGCTGATAAAGAATAGTTTCCTCCTAAGTATTCTTCAGTATGCAGTTATCGGCACAGGTCAACACCACTGTTGGTCATCAGAGACCTCAAGGAGTTGCCTGAGAGAGAGTAACGCTCTTTAGGTTAGATTTTTGTATAGTGGGAAAAGAAGGGATGTGAGAACACAGAATTTTAAGAAGCATAAAAGGGAGATAATGGAACAAGGAGAAAATTTTGTACTGGTATTTGGTTTTTGACTTGTGAATTCCCTTTGTTCCTAGTCTTAACATTTTCTGTGGCTAACATAAAATTGGATCATTCCACAGGCCAATAGCTTGTAGAGGTTGCCAGAGGTTTGGGATGGGAAATGGTTCTGTCAAGGTACAGTTCTTTTGGTTCAGCTGGGTAGATGAAAGGAGATAGTTAGCTCTTACTTATTTATATTGCACAGTGACAGAGTTGCTGGCTTTATTTTGAGGAACTGAGTGGTTTAATACCTGTGATTTCACTCAGTCTTTATGCGTGGTTCAGAGAGTGTGCTTTTATGGAGCTCATTCTGTGAAGCTATTGGGTTGCACACCTTCCCGCTCCCTCTGCCGTCCCCCATTTCCTCCCTCCGTTACCCCAGCACAAGTTATCAGACTTAGCCTTTAATTGCAGTGTCCTGGTGCCTTGATCTAAAAGGTACACTTGCTAGTTTTTCTGTTAGCCTGTCTTTGGTTACTACTGCTAGGCATGGCCCATATAAAATCACTGCAGTAATGAAAATTCTGGTCTTGCCATGTAAATTGACTTTCTGCAAAGGCAGCCATTTCAGAAGTTCCACCCAGGTATTAATGTGTGTGTCTGTAGTTGTTTTAAATAGTGGTATTTGTTAGAGTTCTGTTTTTCATTAATGTTTCAGGCTGAGAAAACTTGGACGGAGCTGGTAGAGATGCTCTACTGGGTGGGAGCCAAAAGTCTAACCACCAGCAAGAGCTACCTGCAACAGTATAATTTAAGATCAACAGCCCAGATTCTAGTCTGGTCTTCTTTTGCAGAAAGTTAATTTTAAAGTAAGACCAAAACCTTTTTTTCTAATACATTTGAACATGTAAGTCTTTAAATTCTTCTTTGAGTAGTTGTCCATATGGATTCCAGAGCCTTGTGAGCAAGATGATATTTTTGACAAAATTATCTGTCATAGCTGTGCCTGTGGCGTATGTGCTCTCATGCCTTTAATCCATGTGTACGAAGAGCCCAGCAGCTTCTTGCTGCGTGTGGCACTGAGAGATAATCTGGACACTGTTGGCTGCCTCTTCCTGTTGAAGTGTCTACTTCTGGTTTGTTGAATAGCTTGGTTGCCTGTGATACCCTGTGCTTATACACAGTCTTGTTCCACATCTTAAGCTTAAGTTGCCCGCTTCCCATACTTGCAGGAGAAATGAAAAGATGTAAAATCTGCCTCTTTATTAACTAAAACTTTGTTGCCATTTTGTGGTCAATAGGGAGTAAATGTTTTTACATTGAAGTTTACTGCTGGGCTGATATTCCTCGCTGTAGAAACAAAACTTGAAAATTCAAAAGTCAGCTTATTCCAGAATGAACACTTGTAATACATGCCTGCTCAGACACTGAACTAAAGAATGTAAGGTGAATGTTGAAGCTCCAGTCTGTCCCATGTCTGACCATCTGGTTTAACTGTGATTGGTTCCTTAAGGTTCCTGGTATAGAAGCTTTCTGACTACACTAGCCAGGGTAGTTTTTCTCTCACTCTACTTCAACAGTCTGTTAGAGATGACACTGTTGCAGCGTTTCTTTCTCAGAGTGGCTTAATACCAGAGGCAAGACACAAGAGTTGTGAATAGCATTTCAGACTGTGATCAGTGGGATCTTATGCCAAGTGTAAAAAGTGCAGACGCTACCCACTAAAACTGTTTACCACATCTCTTACTAGTCATTTCTTTTCTGTCTGTTCTCTTCCTTTACAGGTATTCAGTTAAGACTTCAGAACAATAGTGGATTTACTCATTCTGATGATGTCATGTATTCAGATCTTGGACCTAGGGATTTTTGCTCTGTTTTTTGAGGCTCAGGAAATGACCTAGCCAACAATTAAGAAGTTGATAGGGTTAGAAGTAAAGGAGGTGCTTTTGGCACCAGCTTTGTCCTTTAAGGGTGTTTGTTTTTTAATGGCACTTTATTCTCTTATGTCCTGTCTTGTCAGAGCATTCTTTGTGTCCGTTTTGGCGTAACAGACACTCATTTCTATGCCTTTCCCTTTTGTAAAAGTCATAGAGACATTAGAAGGAGAATCCCATGCAGAGGGTAGTTGAAAGCGTTCTTTAGGGGGACTGTAAGAAAGCTTTTGTGTGTGATTTCCTTTAGCCTCAGTACCTGTAGTACTACCAGTCTAGAATGTCACTGGAGAGTGTAATCGGTCAGTTAATCCAAATCACTTGTTCGGATTTTTTTTTTCTATACTCAAAGAGGCTATGTAAACTAAACACAGCACCACCATTTTGCATTCCAATTGGATTATATAAATTAAACTTCATCAATAACATCACCTAAGTTGGTCTGTAATCTTGGAAAAAGAAAAGTTATCAGGAAGATTAAGATAATAAAGAGGCTGATCTACAGGAACAGATATAGTTTGCTGTATTCAGGATTCTTCTGCCCATAAATTGATGAGATGTTTAGGTGGTGGTGTAAGAGGAGCTATATGATGCTGTTTGTCACATCTGTCTTTTTAACCCTGCAGGAGACTGCAGTGTTCTTTAGGGAGCACTGTACATATTCAGTGTAGTCTGGAGATGCTGAGCCAGCAGGAGTTTCACAAGTGTCCACTTAGAAAAAAGAAAAGCTCTAAATCCTTGGGGTTTAATGCTGTGTTTAAGTGGATAACTGTCAAGTGCCTTAGTCTGTGATCACTTGAACAGTGCTACATCTGCAGTACTGAGAGGAGTCAGATTGAGGGACAGCTGTATGAGGTGTGTTTATTTATACCGGCCTACCTCCATCATAAGGTGGAGATAAGCCATTTCTTTTTGATTCTTTTGGAGACAGCACTACAGATTTGAGAAGTAAGGATAGATAAAAGTGCAGTGCACTTCCCTGGAATAGTGTCTACACGCTGGCTCCTCTCTGATATTCCAACAGGTGGTAGTTACAACAGAACTGTTCTAACATTGTTTTCTGCAGGGAGTCTTAATTATGTTTGAAACACCTAACACATACCAGCAGTCGTTTGCTGGGCTCCTTATGTAGTCAGTGGAGACTAATGGCACCTTTAAAGCAGTGAAGAGCCTTGTCAGCAACCAAGATTAAATGATTGCTTCTCAGTTGCCAAGAGTGGAATCCATATGTACAGTGGCTTAAAGTAAGAATAATTGCAGTTTCTGTTGTTATAATGGATGTCTATATTGTCTATGTAGATTCCACAACTTGCCTGCCCGCCTTGCTTCTGTAGAGTTTTCTTCTGAAGTCTTGAGTGGTGAAGAATGATTGAGACTACTCTTGTCCTTCGTGTCCTGGTGCAGGGATAAAGAGGAAGTGAAGATAAATAGGCCATATGGGGACTGGCACAACAAAACTAGAGTTTTCAAGCAAAAGCTCCTGATTACGATTAGTTTGTCAGGAAAAAAACCCANATCAACACCTTCTGGCTTCCAGTACTGCAGCATGAAGGCTGTATGGGGAAAATCAGCTCAGACAGACCCACTACACCTCTATTTCCACATACTCAAAGGAATAGAAAGGTGGTATTACATGTCTTACTCTGTATTTGAGAGGTCCTTCTGGAAAAGCTGAACTTTCAAATGCCAAAGTATATTGTTATGAAGGTTTTGAAAGTATTAAACTTGAGTACTACTGATGCGACTAATACTATTGAATAAATGTACACATTATGTAGGCAATTATGGGAGAGGAGATGTCTACTAGTGTTTTTCTGCTAATGTGTTGGGTTTTGTTTTTCTTATCTTTAAGAATGAAACCACGAAAAATTAAAGAAGATGATGCTCCACGAACGATAGCTTGTCCTCACAAAGTAAGTGCTTCTGAGTAGGTACTAATTTGTACACCAGAATTTTGTACTGTTGTTTACTCTTGAGAATGAATAACTAAAATATCATACTATTAATAGACTACTCTGTTAACTGTATTTTAGTTATTATTCTTTATAGGCTTCCTTAAAAATCTTTCACTGAATAATTATTATTATTCCCATTCCTTGTCTTAAGGTTAGTGCATCCCTAATCTTCTGGTAACCATGATGCACAGTCCCTAACATGCTGGTTTTACTGTTGTGATTTCCTGCCACCCAAGAATACATACTTGAAAGAATGTTCTGAAAGCTGTTCAAAGTACGTTCCTAAGATCTCTATATCCTCTGCTTGGAAACTGACAGATTTGGAGTCTAGATCAGGAATCAGCAATTTATGGTGCAGATGCCAAAGTCAGCAGTATTGGAAGACTTTGAAGTACATTCCACAGAGCTGGAAGGTGCATCATCTTGAAAAAGAGAGAGAGGCATCTTAGAGATATGATTCTGACCCACTGGTAATGGAGAAGCCTCTGTCTTGAATAAATGTTGCCAGTCACCTAGATTGGTAGCATCCTGCTTTACTGCATTGTCCAGCTTTTGTAGAGCTTCTGTTAGCTGACTTAGTCTAATGAAAAAAGACAAATATGATCTTGCTGACTTCTGATCTAGATAAGTGTGAGTCTAAGCAAATAATCAGGGCAGATAGCTAATAGTACACATTAGAGAGCATGAGTAGAAGGCTTCTTTCTGACAGCCGTAGTCCTGGATTCCTCTTTGTGCTTATATTGATTTCCAGTTCTTCACATTCTACAGATGTCGTGTTTTTATTGTAGTATAGTATGTGGAGATACAGAAACAGTTACTCCTTACAATACCAAGGAATGCTGCCTTCATTTCTTTATTTACTTTTTCATAGCTTCAATTTCATCTGAATGGGGAAAAAATAGAATATTCTGTCCTTCCATTTTCTCTCTTCTAGTGTTTCCAAGCTTTGCATTTATGGCTTCAGTTTAAAAAAGAAAAATATTGTAGAAGTTGTAAATGCTCCTACCAAAGGCAAGTAGGGACTTTGTAATAAATGCAAAAAAAGTTGATGATATGTTTATTTTGGTGCTGCTTTGCCCCACCCGGTTTTGTTATGTGCAGTGAATGGTAGCACAACACTTCTTAAATTAGCTGAAGAAATTCTAGTGCCTGAAGAGAGCACTCTTCCTGAAAGTAGCATGTCATCCTTTTTTAAGAAGTAAGGCATTTAAATGTGGTTATTAGTTAGGAGGGGAGGAGCCCATAGAGGAAGCCTGCAGAATGTAAGATTAGCAGCTTAATGTTCCATTAGATTCTGTTGTCAAATGTTATACCTCATAACACAGCGATGTTGGTAGCTTTATTTAAGTTTAAACAGCATCCCTTGGAGTACAGGTAGATTTTAGAGCTGTTAATAGGATTTTATTGAGGGATTTTGAACCTTGAGGAAGACAGAAAACATAGATGTCTATTGTTTGTCACTAAAAGTTGAAAAAAAAGGTATAGAAAGATTAGGTAAGGCTTAACTGTACTATGGAATCAAAAGTAGTATTTCTGTGTCGATGCAGCATGGACCCGAGCTTAGACTTCTGATGCTGTACCCGAGTTGATGCGAGTATCTTTTGCATTTAGGTTGAGTTGGCCCTAACTCAGAGATTCTCCTACCTTGTTCAGTTGCCCAGTATTACTTTGTAGGTCTGAACTGTAGAAGAAGTGGCAATCTCTTTGTATCTGAAATTAGAAGTGATAAATCTGCTGCTGCCAGTTTTGACAAGGTAGTTTCTGTAAGCTGTTAATGTTCTGGAAACCCTCTTGCTCCATTTCTTCTCAGGACAGAAGGAAGAGGACAGAATGTTGGGAGATAGTGGTTCACTATCTTGGTACTAGAGAGTAATCTGTGGTATATTAGAGGCTATATTGTGTGTTGTAGCACTGTAGTACTCAAAATATAGCACACTGAAGAATATACCATAGGTGTCCATGATACATCATTCTATCTTCTGATCGTTGTTTGTTTTAGGTTTGGGTTTTTTCTGTGAAATTTAAGTGCTTTTGTTTGGTTTATTCATTTGCTTCTATCAGAGCATCTGATTCATCTTCTCCATGAGACTATCCTATTATTCATTTGACTGCACATGGTTCATAATGCTAAATGAGGAAAGGGTTTGGAGGTTTTTTTGTTTGGGATACTGTGTTATTTGTGGGTTGTTTTCTTTTTTTTTGTGTTAGCTTTTCAAACGATTAATTTTTTTGATATTGCTTTTTAAAAACAAATACAGGGGGTCTCCTAGTCAGGGCCAACTTTTAAGAAAGTGTTCAGGATATTAAAGCATTTTAAATGCTTGTACTGTAGCAGATAAAACCTCCTTTATCAGAACTAGCTTACCTACTAATTGAGTTTCACTGTTCTTTTTAAGGGCTGCACAAAGATGTTCAGGGACAACTCTGCCATGAGGAAGCATCTGCACACTCATGGCCCTCGAGTACATGTATGCGCAGAGTGTGGCAAGGCCTTTGTGGAGAGCTCAAAACTAAAGCGACACCAGCTAGTTCATACTGGAGAGAAACCCTTTCAGGTATTGTTAACTTCCACAGTTTATTTGGTGAACATGTGTAGAGTGTAACTGTAACGTTCCATGTGACTTTAGGGATTCTATGGGTTTTGTAATATCGATAAGGCACTGAATGATCACCTTAAAAATGGAAGCTTCCTAAAATGGACTAGGCTATCGTTTAACTGTTTCCATGGGCTTTTGTAATAAATTGGCAAATTGTATGTATGTGGGAGATAACCTTCCAAAATACAATGTGAAATTGCCCACTTTAAAAACAGTCTGTGGTTATTACTGAATGAGGAAAATGTCTCTTTCTCCTCACGATCTTTTCAACTTTACACTTGTGGACAACTGAAATTTGGTGCTGTTTGCTCAGTTGACTCACAATACTAATTTTGAGTAGTGGATATTCATCAGTTTTCAGAAAAATGATGGTAGTCATTGAATCTCTTCGTGTCCATACCAAGTCATGTGAACTTCTGCCACAAGAAGTCCCCTGCATGCTTCATATGATACACCTTATAAATTTTCTTTACAGGTATTCATACTCTTTGAGCATATCTGTGTCTTTCTGTATACGTTAAAGATATGCTATTTTTTGTTGATTTTTTTCTTAATTATTTCAGAAACTTGATTTGCAGTCCTCAAGCATTCACTTAGATGTGTGTGTGCTGGAGCTGCTGGGTGGTAAATATAAATATTTACTGCTGAATACACTGCCCTTTGTATTACAAGCCCATCTTAAAAGTAAATCTGGNCCTTAATCATCCCTGTAGCCCTCCCTTGGGACTCTCAACAATGTCACCGAAAAAGAGAAATTGTTACATGAAACTTCTGTTTTAGAGTCCAGCATAGCAGAATACTGCTTCAGATGCAGAGAGTGTTTTTAGTGAAAGCATTTGCTTGCAAGCTGCAAGTTATTTCCCTCTTTGAAAATAGATATACAACTGTGGTAACATGAAGTATTCATTTTACTTTTTGATGCAGTTTAGAAGCGATGCTCACAGCTTCTACTATAATCTTTGGCATCTGGCTACATGTTTATGCAGTCTAGTGATTTAAAGAGAATATTCTTCTAATCAGTGATTGAAATGGATACTGTTTTGTTAGCTAATGGAGTGTTGTCTTTTCCTTTCAACAGTGTACGTTTGAAGGATGTGGAAAGCGTTTTTCACTGGACTTCAATTTACGCACACACGTGCGAATTCATACTGGCGACAGGCCCTATGTTTGCCCGTTTGACGGCTGCAATAAGAAGTTTGCGCAATCAACTAACCTGAAATCTCACATCTTAACACATGCTAAGGCCAAAAACAACCAGTGAAAGTTGGAGGAGAAATTATTGAACTCAAAGCGTCTTACAGGAGTATGAATTGGAAATAAATATGCCTCCCCTTTGTATATTGTTTCTAGGAAAGAATTTTAAAAAAAGAACCCTACAAACCTAAAGGACGTGTTTTGATAAGTAGTAAATAAAAAGAAAAAAAAACCCACAAAAAAAACTTCTAAGGTGACGTTGCTAAGATGCTCTACCTTGCTCTGTAATCCCGTTTCAAGAACACGGTGTTTTGTAAAGTGTGGCCCCAACTGGAGGGGTCAGTTCATGAACTTACGTCAAAAAAGACAATTCTTTATACAACAGTGCTAAAATTGGACTTCTTTTCACGTTCTTATGAAGCTCACCTGTTGCTTACAATTTTTTTAATTTTGTATTTTCCAAGTGTGCATATTGTACACTTTTTGGGGATATGCGTGGTAATGCTATGTGTGATTTCCTGGAGGTTGATAACATGCTTGGGGTAGATTTTCTTTAAAAGAATGGGCAGTTACATGCATACTTCAAAAGTATTTTCCTGTAAAGAAAAAAGTTATATAGGTTTTGTTTGCTATCTTAATTTTGGTTGTATTCTTTGATGTTAACACATTTTGTATAATTGTATCGTATAGCTGTAATGAAATCATGTAGTATCAAGTATTAGATGTGATTTAATAGTGTTAATCAATTTAAACCCATTTTAGTCACTTTTTTTGGAGAAATACTGCCAGATGCTGATGTTCAGTGTAATTTCTTTGCCTGTTCAGTTACGGAAAGTGGTGCTCAGTCGTAGAATGTATTGTACAGGCACTGACCTTTGATTAACACCTGGTAATATGTATATCCCATGTAATAGAAAGGGCAACAATAAAACAGTGGTCCTAAAGAAAGAACATGGCAGAAAATGATCTGTAAGCACAGTCTATTTTCTTCTGTTGTCCAGAGCAGTCCTAGTTCCTCTTGACCTCCCAGAAATTGGAAACTAAAAAAACCTGAGTTTCCTTTACACTCAATTACAGTGATTTGTGATGAAATTATATAATACCACACCAGGTGGTACACCCAAACGGAATTGCTGATGGTAATTCTGTTTTTTTGAGTTACCAAGACTTCCAATAACTGGAATGGTGGATTTGGAGACTTGGCAGCGTAGTGGGGAGTTTTCAGTGTGCCTGGACAGCAGCTAGGTAAAACAATACAGTAAATAACTAAATGGGCACCTTAGTTAAGGACAGGAATCTTGTAGGTTTACATGCAATAACAGTAGAAAGTGGAGGAATGGTAGGATTTGAGTGGTTGTGCCGGGGAAAAAAAGAATTGTCTTTTTCTTTTGGCTCACTTGTTTGACAGAGTTGTAATGATGAAAATTCTTGGAACCTTGTTGAACACCTTTTACTTCAAAATAGGAATTCAGAGTTCTTAGAGAACTTGATGGAGTTTTAATGGTCTGCTAAAACTGGTTACTACTCTTTTGTTCAAGTGTTCAAAGTAAGAAATTTGCAGGTACTATAGTAAAATGTGACAGAATAATAAAGAATATGCACAGAAATGCAGAAGCATTATTTTTCAGAGGGATGTGACATTTTAATAGAGTAAAAACTTGTTAATATTTTCTGAATTCTGTTCTTAAAAGGTTCATCAAATTTTTCATTGCTAATACCATAAAACTTAATTTTAAATTCAGTTTTGGTGATAGTGGAAAAAAACATGAGTTAAAAAACTACACTTAAGACCAAGGGAATTTTGATCCGTGCATAAGTTAATCTGAACATTGCACTCTGGTCTGAGGTTATTAGGGGTAGAAGAAAGGTGGGATGTTTAATTGTAAAGTATGCATTAGAATGTTGGGAGTATTTTTTTTTTTTTATATATATATAAGCAGTTCTTGAACAGGACAATATACTGAAACTTGTATAGTTAAATTAAATTCTGTATACAGTTAAACTAGTGTCTATTCTTTTTGGAAGGAAATAAAATCAGTTCAGTCTAGTTCTAATTGACCTTACACTTTTTTTTTTCTTAAGCAGTCTATATGGTGGTGTTAGGCTGATGCAGAAGTTTGCTTTCCTGTGTTGTAAAGCAGTACACATTTTATTGAATTCCAAGGTAAAGAGATTCATTCATGGTGAAGCACACATTTGAGACTAAATTATTTATATTAAATATTGATTTGAGGATTAGCTAGGAAGTCAAGCTTGTATTGTCCCTAGTTGGTACTGCATCTGGTTACAGAGAGAGATCTGAAAAATTTTGATCTGGGCCTCAAATTAGTAGAATTAAAACACCCCTGAGTGTAAGTAGCAAGTTATTAGAGTGAGAAATTTTGCTTTGTAACTTAATTCCATATTTGGTATGAAAAATACTTGAATTGAGCAGCTTCTGTGTGATCCAAGCTTTTAAAGTATAATTGGCACATCTTTTTTTTAAAACAAGTTAATTAATCTGGTTAATTCCAGAGTTCTCCTTTGTAGATTTTTCAGTGAAGTTACAGGCTTTGAGGTTAACAATAGAGCTGACTTTGAAAGCACCATTGCTAGTCTGCTGTGGACAAGTTCCTGCATTATACCACCGCTTTGTGAGCAACAGGTAAGGGGAGGAGAATCTGAGGAGTGGGGGAAATGTAGCCAATGGTTTTAAAGCTGGCAAAAGAAGTGCTGACTAATCATGCCTGAGCTACTGCTCACTTGATCTTAAATTTCATATTACCTTATCTGGTTCTCGTGCTGTGAAAATGGAAGGAGAAGAATTCTGTAGCTGTGTATCTTTCCAACTCAGACCATTTTTAAAAAGGTAGAACTGACAAGAATTTTCTAGCTCTGTCTGTTTGTGGTCTGCCAGTAGCAGTAGGTCCTGATTTAAATACAAGACAAACTGAACTTAAATACCTCTTAGTTCTGGAGATTGTTAATCTTGAAAAGGTTGTGGGAGGAGCTCAGGTACGTATTTGAAATGCTAAGTGAATATATTCATAGTGAAACAATGCCAGGATCTCATCTGAACTTGCATTTGATTTTACTTGTTACCTTTTTGAAGAGATTCACTGTTGTATTGAGGTAGTGCAATTTGACTTCCCACCCCTGGCAGTGGTCACAAATTGTCAATCAACAAAGCCAGATACTAAACATTCTAACAGCTTGCTAGCAGTAATGTAGTTTTAAAGGCAGATTGAGATCCTTTCCCTCTACTACTTCCACAGTAAGTAAAAAGCAAAAGAAGCAATAGTTGGTAGAAATGGCAAAATTGTTGAGGTTTTAAAATGCTCGAAGAAAGCTAATTCCTTCAAAGTGCTGGATGAAGAGGAGTGGCAGTGATGATAAAAAGTGCTTCCACCTGGTCATTGCTTGCCCCAAGGTGCTCACAGGATATTTTATCAGTGCATGCCTTGAGGAAACTGGGACAGATTAGTTTTTCTACTCTGTTAAGATAAACTTGAGGGGACAGCATGTATGCTCAACAGCATTCTTAAAACTGTGGTTCCTTAATGCCTGGAAAAAATGGAGGAAAATAGCGATTTTGGTCAGAACTGCTAGATAAAGGAATCTAGGAAGTCCAGAGGTGTTGGTTGATCCAGTTATTCTACAATGATGCACTTTGGAATAATGGGCTTTTCATCCGTACAGCACCTTCCTTAAGTCTCTTACAGGGGCTTGAGAGAAATGTTTGTCAGCATTAAGCTTTGACTTCATAACTACACTAATGTTCCTGCCCTCGGTGATCCTGCTTTGGCAGGGGAGTTGGACTTGATGATCTCTAGAGGTCCCTTCCAACCTCTAAGATTCTATGATTCTATTGCTTAAATGGAGAAATCAAAGGTCCTTCAAAGCTTCAGAACCTGGGGTGGGTTTCAAAACTGCATGTTGGGTGTAAAATTTGCAGGCAGGAATAAAAAGAAAAGTTGGACTTGTGACCAGTATGCTTCTTCATAGCTGTGTAAATGGAATAGTTAAAAGCAGCACTTTCCTTGGGAAGAATGAAAAGATTTCTTATATTGGCCTCATTTGGCAGTAAAAGAACAGGAGAGCTGTGAGGAAGAGCATGTGAGACCTCACTGTAGAACAAGCAGAAACATCTACACGGTGATCTGTAAAGGTGCAAACAAATTAGAGGAGTGCTGTATGTGCCTGTATTGTCCTGAGACTCTAGGCATTTCAGTCATGTGAACTGATGTATGA
>VYZX01005027.1:34715-100541 GCA_013401335.1 Brachypteracias leptosomus | reverse complement strand
CCTGTTCCTTGAAGCTGCATTCTTGTCTTTGCCAACTCCATGGGACAGCAGATGATACACTGGATAGCCCCAGCTGCTGACCCTGCAAGGAACTGGTTTAGAGGAGTGTCATTTCCAAGAGCACGAAGTGTGTTTCCTTGTACACCGAACACAAGAGCATTAATGAAGGTAAGTCCCATCATTGGTGACCCAATACCTTTATAGAGTCCAAAAGCCTAATGGAAGAAGGAAGGAAAAACCTTTNACACTGGATAGCCCCAGCTGCTGACCCTGCAAGGAACTGGTTTAGAGGAGTGTCATTTCCAAGAGCACGAAGTGTGTTTCCTTGTACACCGAACACAAGAGCATTAATGAAGGTAAGTCCCATCATTGGTGACCCAATACCTTTATAGAGTCCAAAAGCCTAATGGAAGAAGGAAGGAAAAACCTTTTTTAACAGTGGTGTTGACAGCCTCCTGAAACCGTGCAGAACACAGCCTTTCTGGCTCTCCCTTGTGCCCTAACTTTCTAGCAGTGGACAGGAGATCAGTACCATCTCTGCTCTGTAATAATAATTTCATTGCTGCCTAGATCACAAGTATCGAAACATTTTCAGCAGCATAAATATATAGCTGAACACATACAGAAAATAATCCACCCAGAGTAAAAGTTTTCTGGTAAATTTTATACTTTAAGTAGCTAAAAGCCTAAAGCCACTCTTTTAATTATGGTCTTAAAACTTCAGCAGAAAAACACCCTCATCAGTTTCTTCACTCATTGCTGAGATTGCTTGGATTCTCAGAAAATTAGCTGATCAAATAACTCATTATCTTATTAAGAAAAGTTAACTTCAAAATACCAACTTCCAACTTAGTGATCTTCTTCACAAAGGTTCTGGCAAGCTTCTTGCTACAATATCTGCCCTCTGATCAGGTGAGGTTCAGAGTATGCTTTTCTCTTGATCTTCAATATTTGTAGGATTTTTTTAACAGCTTTCCTACCCTTCTGATAGAAAATACATGAAAATACAAAACATGCAAAGCATTGATTTTGTACTTACAGATTCTTGCTTTATGATGGACTGAAAGCAATGGAAGGTTCCACGGTAGAGAGGTTTCTCTACATTTTGAACTTGTAGACGAACCTATAAAAAGTTGTATGAGATACTGATTGGTATGTCAAGGGCAGCCTAATTGGTAAACTAGTGTCTTGTGTATATATATGGAGATTTGCTATAGCAATGTATATGCAAGAGCACAGGCTAGACACTAGAATGCCATATGTGGCAAAATAATTTTAAAATATTAGGTGTTCTGAATTAATTTGGGGGGTGAAAACAAAGGGAGGAGGATTATTAACGTCTTGTGAATATTAGAAAAACAGTATGTTGAAGCACAACAGGGTCACTTATCTAGAAGTTCAGACTGAAGTTTTCCAGTACTGGCTACAATAAGTACTTTCTTTAGCTGCCAAGAATAATCCTTAGTGTGAACAGAAGTATCTGTACCAATCTGATGTAAGTAATTTTTTATAAAATTCTACGTCAAGCATGAAATAAGGATAATTGTAAAAGGATGGAAAATTTCAACACCACCCACAGTGTTTCTGGCTACCAGACCTGGGACCCTTCACTGAGATGTGATTTTTTTTCAGAGGGTAGCTGGGAAGAGACTCTTAAGATCTATTACTTTGCATAAGGAAAGAACAAAAAGCCATTTGTACTTTTAAATTTGAATTTTGGGGGGTTTTGTGTGTTTTCTTGTTTAACTTGCTAAATGCAAACAATTTGTGAGGGCAGGGCTGTTTCAAATCTTTAATGTTAGTAACCAGTTAATTTTCCCAAAACTGAAAAGGCATGTTCTGCTGGACAGATAGGAGCTGCTGTAACTGGTGACATTAGGAAATGGATCAATTACCCAGATGTTTTCTAACATTTAATGGGAAAGTCAAATTCAGTTTTTCCAGCTAATTTGTCCTCAACACACTTCAAACATAAGAAAAAAGCCTCAAAACTACCCAGTTCAGGCAGAACCTTACACTGCAATCAACTCAATACATTGGCTTCACTGGATTGGGGATGTTAGAAATCTGTTTTTGATATCCAGCATGGAGGGCTGCAATGTTCCTCAGAATAGATGCTTATCAATCTTTTAATGCTGCTACTGCAACTGCAGGGCAAAAAACTTCAACTCTTATTCTGAACAAAACAAGAGATTATCAGGTCTATGTGAGAGATTCCTGACTGTAAAAATCTTTTTATCCCTGTTTGCCTAAAGTAATAGTAAACACCACATCAATAATGAAAAGACCTGTAAGATGATGCGGGTCTGGAAAAGGATTTGGGATTTGTCAAAAATTCTGTGTTCAGGTTAGCTTTCTTTGAGGTATAAAAATCAATTATTTACAGTTTCAGCATTTTTTTTTCTCTATTTCAACAACTTGTCATTTTATGTTTTGTAAATAAAAATTTTAGTTTTCAGGGTTTTTTTAGTATACATGTTAGTGAATGCTAGCCAGACTGGGAGGCTGAGATCACTTCAGGTCTTACAAGATGAAACAGGGTTTTTAAAACTTTCTGGAGTTATAAGTAGGCATGATTAAAAGAAAATAAATCCATTCTTACTCAAAGTGATGTCTGGGGGGCAGGCAGATGGTTGAAACTGCTTAAGAAGCAGACCCATAAGCAAACTCATAAATCTTAACAAGCTGTCAGAATTGCACAAAAAGGTTTTACTCCATTTATATCTTACTGCTATTGTTTGAAATCCTGTTTGTGAAGTCAGGAGACTTCCATGTGTGTGGGCTTTGGGAGAATTGCAGCTTAGGAACCTTCTTACTTGAACTTTTCTATATGCTTGTCTTCAGTAGTTTAGAATTAATCATATTATGTATATAGGTTGAATTTCCAAGTGGCATAGAGCTCCCACTATTTGTCTAGAAAAATTTGTGAAATATTGACCAATTAAGCCTTGTTCTAAGATAAGATATTTAGAGAGTACTGACACTCCAGGTCTATGAAAGAAAACCAGCTCTTTCCTTTGAGCACAGCAATGACTATACAGGGACACCCACATTAGCAAACTGCCAGGTAAGGCAAAAAATGCATATGGAACTTTATTTCATGTGTATTAATGCCATATTCAACAAGCTCTTTAGTGTGTACAACTATAGGAAGGATGAATCATGTGCAAAGTTTAACCCCATTTTACTCATTGCCCAATATCCTTGCTTCCTTAATTGAAACCAATGTCACTATGGTTTAAGATACAATAGTAGCAAAATATTTCACAGGGCTGAGCAAAAATATCCCAAGCTACCACACCCCCAAATCAGTCCAAACATTTAATAATGTGCAAAACAAGTTACTTGGAAATGTTTGAGCAATGGAAAATGTCCTCCAAGGTTATCTAGTGGATAAGACCTCAAAAAGAATGTGCCTGAGATTCAGTTTTAGAACCACTGTGTGTGGAAGTGTATATAGCCAGAAATGCAAACCAGAAAGAAGGCTCAGAATAAGGCTTTACATTAAAAAAAATACAAGGGATATTTAAACCCCACTCCCTCCATGCCATAGCTGTAGAAGAGGGACACAGTTTAAAACTAAAAAGGGAAAAAGCTTCATAAGTCTTTTAGACCTTTATTGGAACTAATACATTTGGGAATAAATTAAGACTGAGAGAAACAGAAGTGTTCACCTGGGCTATACTTACTAGGTAACTCTCCCGTGATGAGGCTTATCTGTCATCTACAACAAAGTAACACTTTTGCTGTTAATGAAGACAGCCCCTAGCTCAGAAAGTAAAGGCAGTTAAAAGCAAAAAAGCAATTTTATACATTACATCAACAAACCAGGGATAAGGAGTTTGCCAGTTCTGAGATCAGCTCAGTTGTGAGTTTCGCAGTGTGACTTCACCAGCTTAATCTCTCCCTGTGTGTCCCACCATCCCCCTCCCCGCTTTGTGAAACATAATCACTAGCCAAAAGAAGAGCTTAAAAAACAAGACAGAGGTAAAATTCTGGCTTATCCAAGCAGCTTTCCCATTGTTCATTTATATTAAAAGCTTAGAGTGACTACCAGTTAGCCCTTTAAACACTGCAGAACTATAAAAAGGGTTAGTTCTCAACACATATATACACACAAGTTATGCAACATTCTTTTTTAAGACTGGTTATAGTGTTAGTTTTTCCACATACAGTGGTGACTATGCCAGCTAATAACACAAACATTAGTATATATCTAACAAAAAATAAATGGTTATAATGTCTTCTAATGGGTATGAAAATAGTGTGCCACAAAATGTTTCATAAAATGTTTAAAGTAATCTGCAAAATAGTTTGCAGATTTTTTTTTTGTTTGCTTTTTCTAATGCAAATATTAATATATCTGCTGGAACTAGCACGGGAGCCCCAGTTTTGCAGACACTTAAATGTTTAGTTTCATGCACTAGAAGCTGTTCCACTTTAAGACAATACACCCCACCCCCCTTACTTAACTTTGAGCATAGAATTTTAGCAGTTTTTCTGGCTTTAGTGAAATGACCCATCACCTTAAGTTAAGTGTTTAAGACTTGGTGGTATGGGGGTAAGAAAAAAAGACAGCTGGCTCTGTACCACTGTAAAAAAAAGTGCAAGTCTGGTTAATACCATTCCTGAAAATATGCACTAGAACTCAGCCCAATTACTTAACAGTGAAATTTACCATGTTCTGAGAAACATACATACAGTCTTTACTATTTGAGCAGCTTGCACTTGACTGGCAATGGCCAATATCCTCTAGCTAAGAAAATCTGTATTGAATTAACCACATGCTAGAACACTGGATATGGCGATGACCTCAGTAACACTATCAGCCCTTCACATATCTAAATTCAGCAAGGTAGAAGTATTCCTGATATAGATTATAGCGGGTGGCATGCTGTCTGCTGCAGTCAGGAGATACGGTGTAATAATTTAGTAGTGAATATATTGCCATCCTTTCCTCTATTCTTCCAGTGTGAGACTTTGGTTAAGGCTAGCAAAAAGTGACTGAAGTTGTCATGCCATTCTGAAAAATGGGCTTGGACCCCTGGGAGTCCTGGCTGAAGGGCCCTCCAGGAGATTTAGATCTTATCTTTGAAGTAGCTACCCTTAGTATGCATAATGCATACAGCTAACAGATCATCAGAAAAATCAATTTTAACTTGGAATGTTATAAAAATATATAATAATACTTGAAGGAAGAAGCCCCCAGATGAGCTTCATGCTGTGGATTTTTATCCACTTTACACCCTTTGGCTAGTGTAACAAATTAATGCTTGAGGAGTAAGTAGCAGAGCCTGAGAGGAAAACAGAACACAAATTTTCAACCTAGTAACAAAGTAGGTTTGAGTGACAAATGCAGGGCAAGGCAGTTTTAGCAGTTAGTACTGAGCAGCTGCAGAGAACAAAACTAAGTTAAATGTAAGATTGTATTTTCAAATATAACACTGTTACTGCACTGATGAACTTGTAGTTTAGGCCAAAGTTTGTCATGTTACTGTGTTGAATCACACATTCACTTCTGAAGAGCTGGAGACTGCAAGTCTATGAACAGCGGTTGAGGAAGCTTGCTCCAAGCTTCCCAGCACAGATTTATACTCCTATGGTGTCTGGGGACATTTTTTCCTCTCCCACTCCTTGGAAAAACTCTTAAGTTTCCTACTTGGGAGACAAAGATATTTCATATTAACCCACCTTAACAGTGTCAAATGGGTGTCCTACCAGCACTCCAGCAGCACCTGAAACAAAGCAAATGCCATGATTATGACTCAGTTTCCTTCTTGGGTCTGGGGCTACAGTAGCCCAAGCAGGACCATCAACCTGAGGTGTAAGAGCACAGTGTTACTGACAGGCCAGGTAAAGAGCATCCTATCAAGTCAGGGGAGAAGATATCTACAGTTCAGTCCTTCGAGCCAGTTCTAGTTGCCTTGATGCTCCTGTCAAGCTTCTGAGTCCCAGGCAGGGGTTGAGGTATGTGACTACAGAGCATGCCACATCATATGTGATGTTCAGCAGTATTTCCTGGCTGCAGCCTAAGGCAAGTCCAGCAGGCAGAAATTGCAGATTTCCTCTAAACTGCAATATTTAATATGCATGTCACTCTGTGGAAGCGTAGAAAACTTGGAAGTCTCTAGAAGAAAATCCCTGCTCTCTGCCAATATCCTTTCCAGATGTGATGGTAGCACCTGCAGAAGGATCATGCACTACCAAAAACCTTTGGTTTATTCTAGCATTGAAGGCCTTTTTAGAAGTCACATGCAGGCCTATTAGGTATACCACCTAATGTGAATATGTGCATTTTGCACTGAAAATCACTGTACTGGCTGAAGCAAGGGATTCTCTAGCTCCCTAATTCTGTGAACCAAAACTGGAAGTTCAGTCTTTACAACCTTCTCACATTTGCAGAAAGAGAACATCCCTCCCTCTCCCCAAGAAGATGTGGCAGAAATACAAAGCCCACTCTAGGATGGAGTAGTCCAGGCTGGTCAAGGCCAGCACAGCAGCAAGATAGTCCAAGCCACAGAAGTAGCTGTGTGTGCTATGTTCAGCATGAAAAAATCAGTAGCATCAGAACATCCATACCTTGCAGGATTAACCCCTTTGAGGGACCTTTGCTGTCAAGTAGATTCTTGCTAAGGAAATTCTTCACTCTGAGGGTGGTGAGACACTGGCATGGGTTGCCCAGGAGATTGTGGATGCTCCATCACTGGAGGTGTTCAAGGCCAGGTTGGATGAAGCATTGAGTGACCTGGTCTAGGGGGAAGTGTCCCTGCCATGGTAGAGGGGCTTGGAACTAGATAATCTTTGAGGTCCCTTCCAACCCAAACCATTCTATGATTCTATGACTAACCACATGGGATCCCTGGCAAGGCAAGGATCACTAAGATGAAGTCAGAGAGAAGCTGAAAAAATAGAAAAATCTCTTTGCCGGGTTGGCAAGGAGAACAGCAAACGCAAACTGAAAAGACAAGAAAATAAATCTGAATAAAATGTAACTGCTAAAAATAGAAGAAGGCAGGCCGCCGGCAGATTCACAGCGAAGAGCAAAACGAGCAGGCGTGTTCCCTCCTCCTCTTCACGCTAAAGCTCCCCGCTATAAATATTTTCAGGTCAGAGGAGTTCCTGAGCCTGCCGCTGCCCGTTTGCTAACCCCGACAGAGCTCCTTTTCCGCCCGCCGTCGTTTCCAGCCCCTTCGGGCAAACGCGGGCGCTGCGGCACTGTAATAGGGAGGGACAGCCCGCACCCCCCACCCCCCCGGGAAATCCCCGGAACCTTCCTCCGTACAGCGCGGCCGCTGCACCCCGCCCGGGCCCGGCCCCCACCTGCAGCGAGGCGGCCGCTCTCATCACCCCCCTGCCCAAAGCAATTCTCCCCTCCCAAAATACAAGCGCCGGGCCCAGCTCTCTCCTCCACTCCTCCTTTTTTCCCTCCTCCCCTTTTCCGATTTTTTTTCCCCCTATTTTTTCGCATTCCCCACCCTTTTCTCCTTCCCCCCCATCTTTCTTTTCTCCTTGCCCTTCTTCCCGCCCCCCCTTTTCTTCCTTTTTTATTTTCCTTTCCCTCACATTTTCCTTCCCGCCCCTTCCCTCTCCTTTATTTTTTAACAAAAAAATTAAATTTTGGGGTTTTTCGCCCCTCTCCTCACCGCCGACGCATCCCGCGAGGAAATCCAGAGCCATGCTGGCACCTCGGTCCCCGGCGGGGCCCGGCCCTTGCGCGCTGCCGCTTCGCGCACTGCCACCGCCTGCCCCGCCGCCCGCCCTTTCTACCGCCCGCCCTCCGCCCCCGAGGGGCCGGGCGAAGGGACAACTCCCCCCCGCCAACCGCAGCCACTGGCGGCCGAGCCGGGGCGGCTCCGTAAGAGGGCGGGGCGGAGATGAGACTACGGGGAATTGGGGAGCCAGGGCCGCGGCTGCACACAGCACACGCTCCGCCTGCAAACCTGTAGAGGCAGGAAGGAATTTGGGAGGCGGGGGAAAGGCGCTGCCAGAGCATCCCCCCGCAGAGCATTTGTTGCCCCAGCGTTGTTTCGGGTGATTCAGGGAAGCTGTCCGGGGGCATCTCGCTTTCTGAGTAAGGCATCCCTGGGCGCTGGTGGTTGGAAAGGCTGCGGAGTTGATGTCGTGAGGACTTTGGAGAGGATGCCTCCTTTTAATAGGGGTAAAATGCCTGTATCACCTCTTCTATGAAGAAAGACTGAGAGAGTTGGGGTTGTTTAGCCTCGAGAAGAGAAGGCTCCGGGGAGACCTTGTGGCCTTTCAGTACTTAAAGGAGGCTTATAAAGATGGAGAGAGGCTTTGTACCAGACCTATAGTGATAGAACAAGGGGTAACCACTTAAACCAGAAGAGAGTAGATTCAGATTATGTATAAGGAAGAAAATATTTCAATGAGGGTGTTGAGATGCTGGAACAGGTTGTCCAGAGAGGTTGTGAATGCCCCATCCCTGGAAGTGTTCAAAGTCAGGTTGTATGGGGCTCTGGGCAATTTGATCTAATGGAAGATGTCCCTACCCAGGGCAGGAAGGTTGGGCTAGATGTCCTTTAAAGGTCCCTTCCAACCCAAACCGTTCTGTGATTCTCTAACCAGACTGCCCCACCCCAATGCTATCGTAGACAGGGCAGGAAGAGTTGCACCAGCAGATGTGGGCTCTGTGCTAACAGCTGCCCCCATGGCACAACTGGAAGTGTGGGGATGAAACTCTACCTCTGATGGTCAAGGCCACGAATCAGCAGTCTGCTGCCTGTAGGACTCAGCAGAGCCCCAGATCTCACTCTTACATATTGCTGCTGTGCTTCACCCTGCACAAGAGGCTCCTCCCCTCCCCACAGACTGTTCTTGTTTTGGATTAACTCTGCTTTCCTACTAACATTACCTGACATCAAGGTGTCCTGGTGCCAGAGCCTTCTTCAAGTGGCAAACTCAAGCTGTTGCAGTTTCAAAAGAGAGCTGTGTTTAAACTGTTCGTTATTTCTGCGGGCAATGTCTGAGAAAGGGGAATACCAGTGGCCTAGAACAATAAGTAGCCTATTCAAGCTTTGCTTAAAGTAATACGATCCTCCTCAGGGTCAGTTTTTAGAGAGTAAGTTCCAGAAGCAGAATGGAAAAGCAGCTGGATCTTTTTCTTTTCTTTTTTTTTTTTTTTTTAAACTTGTTTTCCGTGGTATGGTGCTCCTTTTCTAGGTGTAGAAGCTCAATACAAAGCTGATAAAATCTTGCAATGGAATAGAATATTAATAATTAAGCCAGCTTGTACTTTCTGTGCAAAGAAAATACACAAACAAATGGACAAGGATGCTTTCAAGGAGGTCCAAAACTACTGCTGCAGAACAAATCTGAGAACTTGTCCCAGATTATCAGCTCTTGGACCACTATTACAATAAATAAGCAGATAAGATGGAAATGAAGAACACTGAATGAATCCCTGGCCTTCCCCATATCTTCTTCCAACCCAGCACTCATTTGGGTTACTTCTCATCTCTAAACACTGCAAAATCAAATCAAGAACCCAGGTGTCTCCAGGATGCTCTGGATTTCCTGGAGCCCATAACTGTCCTTCCTGGGACAGGTAGGTGTTAGAGACCAGGTAGGCAGGCTGGGCCTGCCCTTTGCTGCAGCACTGATGGCTTTGGAAGTTAGTTGCCCACTACTGCTGTATCGCACACTGTTCTACTTCCTAATGGGGACCTTAGACCTTGCCAAACCCATACACCTGCAGCCAGTACTTGAAATCAGACAGGAAGCCCCAGTCAGTCCTTTTCCCCTAAATATTTTCTCCAAGTAGAGGTGAAAGTGACTTTCTGGGAATTTTGTTCGCTCTGGCATCCATGAGGGGAAATCATGGGCACAGCTCTGCAGGTGAAAGTCCAGATGTTATATGTGTCTACCTTGTAGCACAAGCCTTGGAAGGATCAGGTTGGCCTAAAATATTTCTGGCCGAAGTATTTTTAATCTGTTATTCAAATCCTTGGATCTGCCAAGCAATCTGCCTCAGAGAATCATAGAATAGTTTGGGTTGGAAGGGACCTTAAAGATCATCTAGTTCCAATCTGCCCTGCCATGGACAGGGACACCTCCCACTAGACCAAGTTGGACAAGTCCTCATCCAACTTGGTCTTGAACATGTCCAGTGATGGAGCATCCACAACCTGTTCCAGTGTCCCACCCCCCTCATAGTGAAGAACTTCTTCTTAATTTCTAATCTAAATCTACCCTTTTCCCATTTGAACATTGTCCTGTCACTATGAGCCCTTGTTAAAAGTCCCTCCCCAGCTTTCTTGTAGGCCCCCTTCATATGCTGGAAGGCTGCAATAAAGTCTCACTGGAGCCTTCTCTTCTCCAGGATGAACAACCCCAACTCTCTCAGCCTGCCCTTGTAGCAGAGGTGCTCCAGCCCTCTGGTCATCTTTGTGGCCCTCCTCTGGACCTGCTTCAACAGGTCCATGTCCTCCCTCTGTTGGGGGCTCCAGAGCTTGATGCAGTGCTCCAGGTGGGGTCTCACGAGAGCAGAGTAGAGGGATGAAGTCACTTCCCTCAACCCTTCTTGGCTGGGGAGGAGTCATCAGGTATCAGTGCAAATGCTATAGTTTAGCACTGGATATGGGCTAAATGGAGACAATTGCTTTTTCCAGATTGTTTTTCCAGTTTGTCAAGATCACTTGCATTCTAACCTTGCTGATGATGTTTGCGCAGCCCCTCCCAGGTTGCTGCAATCTCCAAAGGCCTGTCTTGTTCCTGCATGCTTGAGCTGTTCCTAATAAGCTTTATTCAGTGCTATGGAACTTTGTAGTCAATGCCACTGAACCCCACTGGAGAAGGCAGGTACTCGGAGTGGGGGTGTTATTTTATAAATTAGCACAGAGAACATCAAGGGCTCATTGATACAAAGTTTGAGGTGTCAAGAAATGAACTAAGGAATGAACATGACTTTAGTCCCACTGGGGAGTTTTCCTTTTGTTCTTTTTTTCTTGCTTGGGGTTTTGTTTTTGGTTCGAGTTACATTTGTGAGGCAAAGTTGTATGAATGTAAAGGAGTTTATTAAGCTTGTATGTGAGGGGGACAATGAGTCAATATAGGTGCTTGTATTGGCGTATTGCTTCCATAGGTGCTTTGTGATAAGGCGAAGGAAGTCATGTATCTTACAGTTTTGTAGTATTACTTAAGCCAGATGTTTTTCCTATTGGTCCAGGGCCTTATGCATGCAGTACAGATACAGTTTTGGAGATAAGAGTTAGACTGACACTGAAGGAAACCCAGATTTAATGGTTCTCCTCTTCAGGCAGGCTGTTCTTCTACATAGTTCAAAAGTTATGTCTAATCTTGCATCCACTTTATAGATGTGTGATGCCTCTGGCTCAGAACGTGACTCAGACATCTGTTGGGAACCCTTGTGCCCTTCAGGCTCCAGAGATTTGGCTCAGCCACAACCGCCTCTTTATTCTGCTAAGGTAGATCCAAACATACCTAGTAACTGGCTGGGATGCATCCCCTATAGAGCTGGAGTGAGGGGTTGTGCTTTCCCTGCTTTCTTCTTCTTTGGGAGCATTTAGCTTCCCTGCTGGATGGTGAAATGTGAGCTCATCAAATAGAGAAAGCAGAAAAGAAAGAGCTAACAGCAGTAGGGAAACATACAGAGTCTACCAGCACATACAGTAGCTGCATTGCCACATGTCCAAGAGGAAAGGTTTAACTTATAATTTAATGCTATCCTTCAAAGACCTCCTTCCCTTTGTCCTGTTGTCATTTAGTTGTGAATGGTGGCAATTCAGGTGGAAGAGGCTTCGCAGATGATGCTAGAGAGGCGAGACAGAAGAAAAGGTTTTCCTTTGTTCTTGTGGCAAGAAGTGACTGTCAGTTGTCTGCTGCCCTTGATGGCGTCCAGGAAAGTTCTGGAGAAGGCAAGTCTGAATGGAAACCTGGCAAAGGAAACTGGGAGAGTAGGGAGGAAAACAGAATAAGGCAGAGTAAAGAAGCAGCAGGGCAGAATTGGCACAGCAGGTAAATGAAATGTGAAGGGAAAGGGCAAAAGCAGAGTGAAGTAGGAAAGGAACAGAAATGTGGAGTTGTGATAAACTTGTAGAAATTTTGGTGGCAATGGAATGCAATAAAATGCACATTGTTGACTCAACTGTTTCAAAATCTGTTTGCTTGAGAATTTGGCATCAACAATTGACCGTGTCCCAGTAGAAATACTGCACTAGAATGTACAGGGTGGTGGATAGGGAGGTCTCCCCTTTGCTCCTCCGAGCTTCACTGGGGTTTAGCCAGCTCTGGGAGTACCTGGCAGGACAAATTCCTTTCATCTAGCCTTCTGCCCTCAGTCCTTTCATTACATTCTATGGTAATGCATTGCTGCATCATCACAACTCTTGTACTCACCAAGTTACTCAGAAAAAAGTGCACCAGTTTCTCTTTTCATTTTGAGCTGGGGCTGGATATTGAGCTTCTAGGAAGCAACTACTTGGGCTCCCTGAATCACTCTTTAAAGACTCTTCCAGGCAGCTGCTCTCCCTCTCTCTGTCCCCTGTTTATGATGTGAACTCAGGTGGCATTTAGACCATGTGCATGAAGCCATGTTGTGCTTATACTGGCAAACTGCTTGCAAGGAAAACCTTGCGTTTTCCAGAAACTGCAGTCCAGCACAACTAGACTTGAAGATCAGCTAGTACTTCACTGAATGACTGACCATCTAAAGCAGCAACAAATAAATCTAAATCGTGAAATGAGAGAAATATTGGGACACAATATTAAGTACATAAAAAAACCCCTTAGAAGCTGAACTGCTCTGTGGAAACACCTGGTGTCTGTAAAAAAGTCTTCTCCAGGTGAATTCACTGAGTATCATTGTGTGGATTCAAGTCCATTTTCTTTGAGTTCCTAACCACTATTGTATTCTTTCCCCCACTTAATTTTATGTTATTGAGTCAGATTTTTAGGATACTCCATATCATCAGGATACAGCTGTCTTTGAAGACAGAGCAGCTAAGGCATTATTCATAGGGGACTGGATGCCTTTATTATCCATTAACTTTATGACCCTGGGTGACTTTAGGGTATTCTCTGACGTTATTATCCCACTGGCTTCAAAGGACTGTGCATCAAATGTTGAAACCTCCCAGCCTGATAAAATCCCTTGATAAGACTGGTGTTTCAAAGCATGAGATATAACTGGTGCACACTGTACAAGAGTGGAGTAGCTCCAGCTTTCCATGCTTAACCCTGGTAAAGTGGAAACGTTTTTATTACTGGGCACACATACATTCTGGAAATCCTTGACCCTTGCAATTTTGGGCAGAAGAGGCCAAGTTCTGACATGTACCTCTTGTGTGTCTCAGCCTCTGCTCCGTATAATATCTTGTATGTGGAGGAGCATTTTAGTGTGGGTTGCTGGTTTTAAATATACTGGTATGTTGGAGAAGGCAAGAGGAAGAAGCGTAACTTGCACTTAAAACAGTCAACAAAATTTACGATCTCTTTGAGGAAGAATCCATCTCTGTTCATTGTCAGTTGTCTTGTACTTTGAAATACAAATCCATATCCAACTCCCTGTGTGCTTCCCTGGAAGCAGATGAGAAACAAACAGACCAAAAAATGACAAAAAGCTGCCTAGAGGCATTAGTCCAAAGTCTTTTCTTTGGCATTATCTTTAATTTCAAAGATCATATATACTTTGAGTTCTGTTAACTAAACTGCAGTCTCTTCCTCTTTTGTTATGTTTCTTTTATGCAGTCAGCAAGTAGACCAGAGAGGGTAGACCTACACAAACACAGCCCCATGCTAGGTCTTTCCTTCTCTCTTCATAGGTCCCATCTTTATTCTCTGACCTGTGCTAGTACTATGATGGCTAAGATGTGATAATTATTGTTTTTATATATATTTGAGGAAGAAGCTGACAAAGTATTTGAAAAATTATGAGACTGTGTCCTCTTAACATATGCTGCAGATGCTTCCTTGGAGAAGACCAGAAGACTTTGTATGCACATTCAGTTGTTGATATGGAGAGCAGGTCTCCCACAGAACCCAAATGCTAAGCTATTTAGCAGCTCAGTTTTAAGATGCCAGAGACCACAAAGAGGCATACTGAGATAAGAAAGTGGACACTGAGTCCAGTTGGCTGAATTAGTAACTAACAGCTCAGCAGCTTTGTCCATCCCTCCCTCTGCACATTACTCAGTCACTCAACAAGAACACTTGTGACTGGTGATGGTGAGCAAAAGCTGTTGGGAGATCATTCAGAAAAGGAAGTTAAAAAATAAGTAGCTGGCATCATCAGTCTGGATAATCAGTCTGATCTATCTTTTTTTCCAGTCTGGATTTGCAGACAATATAACCTAAAACTCGGGCTGTTTCTGTGAAGAAAAACCATGCAGTTATACCCATTTCATAGGTGAGGAAACCGGTAAAACTAATTTGTCCCAGAGCAACAGGAGGCAGAGCTAGGAGTGCAACCTCCTCTGTCTGCACCCTGTCTTTAAGCCACAGGAACATTTCTGTGAGGCAAATATTTTTTTCACTGCCAACAGCTATACAAATATGCTTTCAACACCATGTACTTGAAATCCTCTGGCACAGTTTGTATCCACATGCAAAGTCAACGACTGGGAGACCAGGTCTCCAGCTGAATCCAGATGCCAAGTTATTCAACAGTGCAGACGTACAGAAGGAAGAACCAGTCAGTAATGAATAAGGACAGATAGCAAAAAAACCAGTCAGGAATGTTGTGAGGTGATGCCACTAAGGTTTATGTACAGACATATTTTTAATATCTTGGTCTGTCTCCAAGGCAGCTTCCTGTTGATTCATATGTGGGCTTCCAGCTGTCACATGACATATGTTTGTTGTTGTATTAGTCTTACAGAAAAGGCACCCATTTCTTAGAAAATGAAAGAATAGGCTTAGCAGAATGACCAATGTGCCTTTGCAGAAACTTCCGAAGTACTCTGTGAGATGGGTGTGCACTTAGCTCCTGAACAAATGCCGGGGGAAAGATGGGAGTGATAAGTGAGGTTGTGAACTTCATATGATATTCAGAGACCAGTACTGTTAGTACCTGTGCCTAAGTATTCTTTGCTAATGCTTGGGGTGCTTCTGAAGAAGCTATAGAAACTTCTGGCTTGGACCTCAATTTTTCTCTAGCTCAAGCCAATGGGAAAAAGTCTGGTTGATGTTGGAGGTACAGAATAGAACACTTGCTGATGAAACTGGTCTATATTTCCATAAGGACAGTGCACATTGCTTTTACAAAAAATTATGTCAGAGATCCCTAAGTTAGTATTGATCAAGCTAGCATGAGTATCAGTAGCTCTTTGTCCCCCAACAATATGGACATCTTCTCTGGCATTAAACTTGCTTTGTAGCAGGTTTTTTAAGGGAGATGCTTTGGTCTTGCTTGAATGTATTAATTCCATGTAATTTCACTTGTTTTCCACTTCTACAAGATAAAACCCCTTAAATTCTTTTGTATATATCCCCTCTTAACATAAGCTCATAATAATGCTGGTATTTAGAAAAAGTTCTCTTTACTGAACTCATTGGTGCCAGGTTTGCCTGTTAAGTATATTTATAACAATCTTTCCCACATGATTTTAGCAGCTGGTATCAAAGTCCTAAATAATAATGCTTTATAGTTCTACGGTAGGGTTTTCTTCCACATTTCCAAGTAGCTCTGAGGTGAAACCACATCAAAAAAGGTATTTCCAAAGGGAAGAAAAACTGTCAGCTAGTCAAAATGATATAGCATCTCATATGTTTTTCACTGGTGTACGCTAGAGATCTGAAGGAGACTCATTTTGACAATATTGGAGGAAAAGATACAGAGACAGACTCTGGAGAGAGCACTGATAATGCAACAGCATCGTCAGTGGATTTGGGGCTTGTCACTGTTCTTAACGTAACAGCTGTATTTTACTGCCTCATGTCTGAATGACCCCTGCCAAAAAGGTTGAGGGTTGTACATGAATATCATCATGACAAATAAAGAGTACATTACTGCTTGATGGGGAAGAGGGGGCTGGAATGTGAGTGCCTGGCTCCTGGCTCTCTAAGCCAGGTGCCAGGTCACTGACTACATCTTCTGTTCATTGAAGCGCAAAAAATGTGCAAGAGGTTGGAAAGAGTCTCAAAGTGCAATCAGAAAGTCAGTAACGGTCCTAACATCCTGTCCCTCCATCACAGCCAGGATTCCTTCCAAAGTGCTAGCAATGTGGCTAGCATAAAATCCTTCCCCAGAGTTGACTGTGGTGGTGCATTGTCACGTATGTTACACGTGGTGTTTGTCAAGGGTGGGTACTAATGTTGCTACTTCCACCTTTTCCTATAATTTACTCCTGAACAGAGACTTGTGGCTCTCCAAGAAGTGCCTGAATCCTGGCAGTGACTTCATAGCAGTGGACATACACATTCTGGTTGTGCTGATGAGATTAGGTGTAGGGAGATTGAGTGATTTACCTAAAGCCAGAAAATCTGTGTCGCTTCTTAAATTACTACAATCTTCTTCAGTCCTCTTTGAAACATATTATTTTCCCTTCCCTTGGAAACGTGTAGAAACATTACAACCTAATGTCAGCTTTCCAGAGGTGAAATCACTGATCACTTAAACCTGGCTAAAAGTAGTGCAGTTGCCAGAGCTCAGAGTGGTTTCCTTACCCGTTTTGTTTGCTTTGCTGTGAAATTCCTGCTGCAAATCTTTGAGTCCTTGGAATTATTGCTTTTTCATTAGTACCTGAGCTGAAGGACAATGAGACACTTTGATTCGAAAATCCGTAACACAGCTGGAGCCAGGAGGTTCCACCCCCCTTTCCACCCCCCACCACAGGGGCCAAGGGCTGGGCTGTGCCAGCTCAGCATTGCTGGTGTCACTCTTTCCTGTTCTGCAATGTGCAAACAGCCCAGGGACGTAGCTGCGTAACGCTGTTTGAACAGTCTTTTTGGTCAAGGAATTTTCCAAAATAAATTGAACAGGAGTTAATGGATATGCATGTGAGTGTGATATTGTGTAGTGTGAGGGGAATAGAAAATCCAGCATAATACGGCAGAAAACGAAGCAGGAACATTTTCTCAGCAAATCTGGCTTGATAAGCTAGCAGGTGGTTGCAGAGGCAAAAGAAGACAGGCCTCTCTTTTGCTTTGCAGGATGGATGGAGTTGGTAATGTCCTGGGAACAAGCTGTGGAAAGAGAGGGGTAAAGGGATGCCTCTGCTTTTTTGTCTCACACAGACGACATTATTTAGCATTGATTACCTGCTTGAAGTCTCCCTCTTCACCTTTCCTTTTGCTCCATATACTTGTACCAGTCCTCTCGCTCCACCACCACTTTAGTTGTGGAGCAGTTCTTCCTGCCTGGGTTGGCAGACAGCTGCCGCCTCCTGTGAAGCAAATCCATTGTGCACTGTGCAAAATTAAGGTCCTCCTTGCTTTTCTGCCACTTAGTTTCATAATTTCCTGCAGATTGCTTCATATTATCAGATCTGTCTTTTCATCAGCATCTTCCACTCTCTGCTTTCTCAAAATCCCCATTGAGGAATTTCTCAAAATTCACCCATTTTGAACAAATCACTCTTAGTTTGCTACTGGAGGAAAGGACTTGTGAGTTGTTTCTGGTGGGGTACTATCCCTTGTGGAGGCTCAAAGCATGTGTTTCATGTGTCATTTCTTAGGCATGCTTTGAGAAGACCATCTGGGTTCAGATCAGGCACTTTTGCTCATCCTTGCATAGATGTGGACCGTGGCATTTCTCTGCAAGATGGACTAGCAGCGATGTCTGTTGGTCCTTGGACATTGATGTCAAAGAGTGATAGGAATAACTCATATTTGATCTAGAAGATCTTCCTGATAATCCAAAATTTCTTTGGGCTGGATTTTTTGGTCTGTCTCTGTTGACCTTTGACATTGGCAGCTGCATTCTGGTAAGTGTTTCTGATGAAGCTGGTATCTGAGAGTTATATATCTCTGAAACCTGGGTAAGAGGAGATGATCCTCTTGCTCCTTCAGCAAGAAGCAAGATCAGTGAGACCTCAAGAATTATGTGTCTAGGAGGATTCCTGGTAGGGGAGGCTGAATCACTGCCTTGAGGGTCAATCTCTTTAGCAGGTAGTTGGTCTGCACTGTCCGGGGTGTGCCAGCAAGTAACAGAGAACACTAACACATCATTTCTTAGATGGGGTTTCCTTCACACACCTTCCTTCCATACTTGCTTGTGTGCGAACTCTTCCACGCTTGTGCGGGGCTCCTCTTCCATTAGGCTCTGTCCTCATTGGGCTGAGTGGGTCACACACAGCTGACAAGCGTGGCAGTAGATGCTATTTGCTTCCAAGTCCTGGCCAGGAACCAGGAGCAAAGCACTGGAGACCATAGAAGCGGACACTGTGTTTGCCTGGGGCTTGTGTTACCCTGCTAAGCCTTCAATGACTCCTTCATGGGGCAAGGTGAAATGTCTCAAGCCCCAAAAGGATGGCTGCTTTTTCCAGATGGCTGCCTGATGAATGGTTTCTTTTTGCAGAGTAATTCCAGTCAAGCAGAAAACATGACTTCTGGTTTAACATATCAAAGTGATCAAAACCATTTTCAGAAGGTTATCAAAATGCTTGAATCTGGAGTCAGCTTTGTGCTATATAAAGCAAACTAACATTTTGATAGAAGCGTTGGCATGATTAAAATAGTAATAAAAAGGATTAATTATCTGTTGCAAAGTGAAGGTTTTTGGGTTGGTTGTGTCTTTTTTTACAATCTCAGGTTTCATGAAGAAGATTCCCCTGGAGCTGTTCAGCTCAGCTGAAGAAAATAGAAATTTTGCTTGGTCTTGGGACATTTCATGGGTTATACTTACTAGCCCTGACATTTTAGTCGGCCAGTGTGACATGCCAGCCAGTCTTTATTTTCTTGCTGATATTGCACCAATCACTGCAACACTTAGAAAAATCCACCCCCAACATGACACCCCCATCCATGTGATGGGAGGGAAAGTATGGCAACACTTTCATATTGGGAATATACATATTTCTTCACTTTGCCTGGAAGCAGCTCCCAGAAAGCAATGTTAAACAGTGGTGTCTAAGCAGTGGTCCCAAAGGCAGCGGTGACTGCTGCAGTGCTGGAGCAGCTCAACAGGTTGCCTGATCCCTGCAGGAACCAGGAGGCTGCAGGCTCCCAGGCTGCCCCTCTGCAGAGGACTGCGTCCTTCTCCCCACGTGTCACTGATTCGGCAGGTCCCACACCCAGTTCTGCTGCTGAAGGGGTCCTGCAAGGACAGCAGCTAGGAATGGCTGGTGGAAGAAGTGGAAACAACACCTTTCCCTGCACTTGGCATGTACGGGCTGTTGATGAAGCGTTAATAACTCCTCTATGGCCATCAGGTATAACAAGAAAGGGCTACTGAATAACCCTGTGTGTTTTAGCAGCTACGTTGCTTTCTCTCTAGGTAATGTTTTACTTCTGGTTTTAAGTTTTTGCTGCCCTTGCATGATGATACACTGGAAAAAACTGTTCTCTCCAGCACAGAAAGTGCTCAGGGAAGGATGTGGAAGAAATTATGGGAAGCAAGTTGCTAACCATCCTTTCATTTTGAGTACCTAGGAACTCTGAGCCCTCACACTGACTTGTGTCACTGATGCGTCAGCCCATCCAAAATATGCACTTCAGTGAAAAATAGGTTCTTGTGAATTTGCAGGAGACAGCACTGGGGACTAAAGTCCTCAGCTCCTCTGTGAAGCTGACCCGAGGGGCAGCAGCCGTGAAATTGTCTTTTCCCTTTGCTGCCAATGTGCCTTGGCTCTGACCCGGGGAAACCTCTTCAAAAGAAGTACAGTTCAGGTCATGACTTGGCAAGCCTTTCATTGCAACAGGACTTTGGTTTCCAGTTCACACTGGGAAAAACTTAACCTCTGCCGTGCAGATGTGGCAGCCGCCTGGCATGGGGCTGTTGTGCAAAAATAGGCAATATGGGTTTTTCCTGAGCTCTTGGTTTGCTTTGGCCAGCAGGTCCCTCTCTATGCTTTTATTTTTCTTCTGCTGAGATCACCACCCTTTGCTGGGTGTAAATGAGGAATAAAAAATGAGTTGCTGGACCAGTATCCTGACAAAATCCTCTTCCCATCTCCCCTGCAAGGCAAACCACTGGAGTATGGGCACCAGCAATTGTGATGCCTGCTTCGCTGCTGAACTCGACAAGGATCTGACATTGGGACAGGGGCTGGGACACTGACCAAGAGGTGAAAAAGTAGAGCTTCTCCAGGGTCTGGGGAAACTACCTTGTGGTCTGAAAGGGAAGTAAACACTTTTTAAGTGGCTGGATTCATTTCTGGGCTTCACCACATGTATACACAATGAGCAGATAATAATCTGTGGGGATCTGGGTAGAAGTTTAGAGTCAGCTGTGTGGGTTAGGAAAACCAAGGAAAATTCCCTGGGAAGAGCACAAGGAATTTTCCTTGATGGGAAGGGGGTCTGCTCCATCAGAAGGAGGAAGGGTGGGATGGCATGGGGGGAAGAGGTGTCTCATACACAGCCACCTGTGCCACTTCTCCATGGCACAAGGCAAGAGTGTCCTCCAGCAAACAAGGGTACAAGGCTGTCTTCTGGCATTAATAAGTACAATGGGGAATGACCCCTTCACAGTCAGCGTTACCCTGCAAAGCACCACCCCTTGTGATTTTCCAAGCAGAAAGGCTCTGGGAACACTGGCTGTGGCGCAGCATTGCAGGGCTTCACAGGATTACTTATTCACTGTGTTCCTGGAACAGCTCCAGGCTTCGCGTCTCTGCCTCCAGCGTACAAATTCATCAAGTATCCACAAGACTCACAATGCCCAGAGGCAAGAGGAGACAGTAGGAAGGTGATTCATGTTGCAAATCACACTGTCTCTGAAGGACCTGAGGGGCTCTGGAAAGACCGAACCGATATCCTCCTTTCTTCTACCTCCCTAACGCTTAATCAGGGCAATAAAAGCAGCTGAATCCGTCTGGATGGATTTCATTGCCGGGGCCATTGGAGGTAAATACATAAAGTAGTGTTCGTTGATGAAAGCAGATCACTGTGTTTCCTTCTTGTTCAGCTAGCAGGCAGGTCTCAAAGGTAAATCTGAGAGGTTTTTGATGGGAGCTGCTTGCTAGAAGTGCATTCTTTTCTATTAAGCGGAAAATGTCATCAGAGCAGGCTCACAGAGCTACTGGAGAGGCAATGCTGCAATTTGGTCAGCTGAGGTCATCACCCTGAAATCTCCTCTGGTTTGAATGTAGCAGGACAGGGCAAAACTCTGATAAGAAGAGACAAAGTGGAGTATGTTTTGTGCAGATACAAACTGGCGAGTAATGCCCTGACAGCAAAACCTCACGTGTCTGGAGCCTGGTGGTCCTGGCAGATTGTTTGGGTCGTGGCTCTGGGAGATTGAGGATGTGATTTTGAGATGGGGAGGAGTGGAGGAGTGGCTTTTTGCAGTGGAAAAAATCTGAATGAATGACCTTTGCATTGTCTTAGGTTAAGTTGTATTTGCAGTTGTGATGGTAATTTTGGCGCAGGCGTGTTGCGTGGCAAGCTTTGATCTGGGAGAAAGTAGGTTAGCCATATATAAAAAAAAGTAAAAAGAGAAAAGCGTGATTTAATTTTAACCATTTTTAGATAATGTACTGCTCAAACTCAGCTTTCTTTCAAGCAACAAAATGTAGCCACTGGTCTCGTTTATATTCTGAAATCTTGTCATATCTAGCAGAGTATCAACAAGACAAGAGCCTTGAGGTTGCAGTTACCAGGAAGGCCAGGTAAACCTGTCAGATGCCTGAGATGCCAAGTCCAAGCCTGCATGTTGCATCTCATTTTGAGATCTGGTGAACTTTGGCAGTTTCCCTCACTAGGAGCAACCTCTGGTTCCGGTGCAAATGTACATTTCCTGGGCAGGACCATGATGAATGGTTTATGTTTCGGGTAAACTTAAGGAAAAACTTTTTCACAGTGAGGGTGACAGAGCACTGGAACAGGCTGCCCAGAGAGGTTGTGGAGTCTCCTTCTCTGGAGACATTCAAAACCCGCCTGGATGTGTTCCTGTGTGACCTGATCTAGGTGATCCTGCTCCAGCAGGGGGGTTGGACTAGATGATCTTTCTAGGTTCCTTCCAACCCTTAACATTCTGTGATTCTGTGAATTTTACCCCGCAGGCCCTTACTGCTCATCATCCAAAATGTACAAGTGGGGCAAGGATTGATGTCTCAGCAGTATCCAGTCTTGAAGGTCCCTGTTGCTTGGGGTGTTAGCCTTCTCCAGGGTGCTAGGGAAGGACTCTTCATGAGAGAGGAGGATATAACCACCCCCTCCATGAGAGCTTGCCTTTCTCCTCCTGAGTACTTTAAAGTACTGAATGGAGATGATAGCCCTGTGCTGAGCCTGATGATGGGACATCCATCCTGGAAGGATTCACCAAACCTCCTCTAAGATATCCCATTAATGACTGGGCTCAACTCAGCTGGGCAGTGACAACTGTGTTCACTGCTTGGACTCCTTTGATTTCGTTGGCACAGTTGTAGTTGAGCCACTTAAAGATAAACTTCTTTTGCAAGGGAGCGTGAATAGTTGAAAACACAGTTCAAGGTGGCCATTCACCTTGACATTCTGCTCCTGCTCCTGTGTGAGGCCATGGTTTGTGTGAAGACTCCCTGCCCAGGCACCAGCATCATGTGCTGCCTGGCCATGCAGCAGTCATCTCCCACGAGTGTCCTGGAAATGAGCTCAGTTTGGTAGGATGCAGGCTGGGGAGCTCCAACTGGGATCAGAAATGTCATTGCTTGTTTTAATGGCCTTTACTGACCCTGGGGTATCAGAGAGCAAGATTTTCTATTCTGTTATCTGTGTCCAGTTTGGGGTTTTTCTAGGAGGGGTAATGCACTTTTCACCGTCAGGCAGGAGTGTTTTCTGGCATGCTGTGCCCTGCTGGCAGCTTGCACATAGACACGTGCTTAGGTACCTGGGCAGGGCTTCAAGGCTATGGTCCCTACCCCAACATGGGACAGCTTCCAGGGGTGGAACAGCTTTCCTGTGAGAAATGGGACAGTTTTGGTGCTGATCTTGTTTCATGGCTTGTGTTTGCTAGAGCTAAAGCGGTTTTTGTGTTCCCAAGAAGGCTATAAACCCAGCTGAAAGTGCATCAAACTCAAGAAACAACACAGATAGTAAGAGAGTTTCTGTTTAGTAAATTACATTCTTGTAACCTTCATGTATTTTCAGAGTGTTTTGGAGAAAGCATGGCCAGAGTAACTCTGAAAAACAGCAGAGATGCTGCCCTTTTGAATCCCATATAATGATCCAGTCTGTCTTAGGCACTTACACAAATACTGTGCATCTCTTCTGAGCTGCTGCTTCTGTGGCCATGGGACAAGCTCAGCATCTTCAGGACAGGAAAACAGTGACCTACTGTGACTCCAGATGGAAAGAATATGAGAGAAACATGCTTAAAGACTGTGGGAACTTTCAATAACCACTAAATGGGGCTAGATGTTCTTGATAGCAGCTGATCTAGAAGAATGACTTTCCTGGCCAATAAAGCTGAGCAGGAGGTTGGACAAGAGACCTTGTGGGGTTTCTTCCAACTTGAATTTTCCTGTGATCCCATGTGTGTTTTCTAGCCCTGCTATGATAGCAGCCTGGGCCACAGCAGGGGATGAGTATTGACAGTTAGTGCTATTGATGACTAGAGGATGACTTAACCCCTACGTCAGGCTTAAATATTTGGGAAGAGGAAGCTGAGGTTCACCCAGTAGTGGTAGAGCAGCGGGGTCTGCAGCACACCCAGGCTTCTCCATGTCTTAAATGTAGGGCTACTCAGCAGTCACGTGCAGTCCAAGGTTAGATAAAATAGTCCACCTATGGAGGGAACGTGCCATCTCCTCATGGCTAAAGCAGCTCCTGCTGGCCACTGCCAGGGTCACATTACTGGACAGAATTCAACTTGTTTAGGGTATGAGGCACTTCTTGTGTTCCCAGTTCTTCACAAAGTAAAGGTCTTTGGAGGTTGCTGTCTACCCGTCCAGTTCATGGACCATGATCCCTGCTTCTTCCTGGGTCTTTCAGCCAGGGGTTTCCCAACAGCTCAGAGCTGTTGCAGCTTCATGGCTTCCATATGGATGACACTTGCTTTATCGTTGTAGTGGCCACCCTGCCAGGATTCCTCCTTAACTGAGTTGCCTGATCAACATGGCCAGACTCGTGAAGAGAATGCGAGCAAGTCAGTTTTGTTTCTGTACTCTATGCGAGTGTGTGTGTAGGGGATGCTGCAATCTCTGTACAGTAGCTGAGAATATCTCAGATAAAGTAGGTGTGAAAAATGGCTAACTACAAACCAAATGAAAACCATCCACCTGGTTTTGCCATTTGTTTTCATCATAGCTGGTGCAGTGTTAGCAGGAGTCCCACAGGATCCCTCTCCATCTATACATGCTATACATTGCTGGCCTTGTTTGATTCTGCTGTGCAAACAGGGCATGTGTGGGTCATGCTATCTTTGTCCCAGGCTATTTATATTGCATGACATTGTGCAGAGCACTCCTTCCTCAGCCTTTGACGGACTTGGCTGAGCTCCTCAGCTCTGACAACTTAACTGCCTTTAGTGCTTTGGCTCTTAAGGAGCGCAGTTCATGGCAGACTAGTTTGTTCGGACTCCAAATCGGTGAGAGCAGTGAAAAACTTACCTCCCAAGCGGAGATGCTAGATCCGTCATGAGTGACAGCCCTTAGGACTGAGAAGCAATGGGAAACAGGCTGGTTTGGGGAAAACCTGCTTTATTTTGTCTATGTTGCTGCTGCTTCTACATCTTAATGTGTGAATAGTGCAATTTCTCCTGAAGGGAGGACACTTCTTGTCAAACACTGACACAAATCAGCCTCCTCTGAGGCCAGCACAGTCACACTGACATTGACTTATGTGCTGCTCTTCCTCAGCTGGTGGGGTCTGTGTTTGCAGTCTGCCTCTGGCCAACGGCCAGGAATCTGGGACAGGGCAGGTGGCCCCGGGTGACTTTGTGCATTGTCACTCTCTGCATGGACCAGAGGCATTGCTCCTTTGAGTTGTAGTACTCTGCCTGTGTATTCACCTGTCACTGTCTCTCTTCCAGCTTCACCTTATTTTGGCTTTGAAACCCAGAAGGTGGCTTCTTGGCCCATTTTTTGTCTTCATTGCTATTTACTTGGTGGCAGATTTGATAGAAATTTTTGCAGAACAAACCTCATATTTCTGCAAGCAAGATGCTGCTGATTGTTTTCTTCTGAGTAATGCACCTCGGGATTGTCTCCTGGTGACTTACATCAGCAGCTGCTGCTTTTTTCCAAAACATAGCAGAGCTTTCCAGAGCTTCCAAGCAGCTGTGCAATCACAGGTGAACATGCCCAGTGAAATGCCCACAGCAACTAATACATTTTTAAGTGTCTTGTTTTTAAATTTTTTTTTAAGAAGGACTCACTGAGAGGCAGTTTCCAACCTGTGAGTCATCAAATGTGCACTATATCTATGATTGCTTGGCTCCCTGAAGGGCTCGCCCAGCACTTTTATGAACTTGATCTCTAAGTAACTCTCATGAATACAGCTGTTATCCCTCCAGCTCGATTTCCTTTCAGGTGACTTGACAGTTGATGTACTGGGAGGAAGTTAGCTGGTCAGCCCCTTTATCATCTGCTGTATTTGCCAACAGACGCATTTAGATCAGAGCTGAGAAGTGCAGTGAGGTAAGGGCGGGGATGGTGGGTGACCTGTTTGTTACTGTGAGCAAGAGAAGTCCATGTTGGAGCTCTTTTGCCCTCCTTATCTGCCATTAAGGCAATAACTTTGTCTCATAGGATTAATGCATTTCCAACTCTAGTGGCTATTCTAAGGTCTCAAAATGAGCCTGGGTGTAGATAGGGGACTGACAGCCCACCCCAATGTGCTGGACATGCCATCACTGCCGCAGGTGGGGAGCCGTGGTCAGCTGGCGTGCGGGGCGTGCTGCTGAGCATGCTGGCTCTGCGCAGGCCTGCAACTAATCCCTTAATCCTGCTGAGCTCCGAGCTGTGGAGGGTGGGTGGTCCCACCACAGAGCAGCACTGCTGGTTGTGTTGTGCCTCAGCATCACAATGTTCCGCCAGGGCTCCAAGCAACCTTTGCTTTTGCTCCTTGCACTGCTTTTGCAGCAATGGTTGGTGCATGTAGGAGATGTACTTCAGAGGCTTGGTCCAGTGTGGTGCCGTAGATCCTAATGTGTGATGAATTCCTCACCCAGGGCTCTAGATGTGCTCTGCAAGCTTCAGACAGTCCCTGGTGTGCAGGAGACAGAAGGAATATCTCTCCTGCCTTCAAGACAGATTGCTGAGAACCTGTAATGCATGAGGACCACCTCTTTTTTATAGATGTCCTTCTGACCACTGGTTTTATTCCTTAATATGTCCAGACCAAGTATAGTGAACTAAAAATTGCTCCAGAGACCCTGTTGTGTGAGTGGGAATGCTCTGCATCTCACGCAAGAGGTCTTGGTCATAGTCCAAAGATGCTTTATGGCCTCAGCTGAGAGAGGGGAACAGAAACAGTCCGATATTGTACAAGTTATCCCTTCAGCCCTCCTGCAGCAGTGTTTTCTGTTTTTTCCCCAGTCCCAGGTTGCACCATCTTGTTATTCCTCCTGATAAGTTTCCCCTGATGCTCGAATTCCTCCTGTGAGCCTGCCTTCATCGTGCAGAGAAATCTGAGCATTTTGCTTTTGGGTCAAAAGTTGTCTCTGGAGCTCAAGATGCCAAGTGTGGCAGGGCTCTGAAGCTGCATTGCTGTGCCATGCCCCTCACGTCTTCCTGTGACAGGGAAAAACAGTTTGTCGTGACATGCGCTGTTAACTGTCTCCAATACACTCTCTGTTTCAGGTGGTCTGAGCACAGCAGTGGGTTATCCGCTGGACACAGTGAAGGTACCTGTCAGAGCTTTATTTCTTGGCTACACACTGAAAACAAACAGGTCCTTTTGCTTTCCCCCTCCTTTTTAGAAAAGTAGTCCCATGACAATACTTTAATCTTTGTTATATCAGCATGTTTCACTTTATTTGGTTGTGTTGTTTTTCTTTTTTTTTTATTTATTTATTTTAGTAAATTGTTTGATGATGCTATTTTATGGCTAACCAAGTGGTTTACTGCTATGGCATTTATTGATATTTTTTAAATCTGCTATCTGAATTTTAAAGTTGCTCCTGTATTCCTAGGTGAGAATTCAGACTGAGAGGCATTACAATGGGATTTGGCATTGCATTCAGGAAACATATAGGACAGAAAAAGTAGGTATCTCTCAACAGTATTGCTGATAGCAGTTACAGATGCCTTGTTTCAGAGAAGTGGAGCTGCCTCTGTTGGTTTGGGGAGTATGGGCAGCAGTTACAACCAACCATTTGTGGGAAGAAGGATCAGGATGAAATTTAGCTTTGATGATGAGCTGTAAGATGGGAGTAAGTTCTGGCTCAGCAATGTACGGCCAGTGGTTTTGAGCAGATGCTTTCCCATGGCATTCCCCCTTTAAAGTATTCTTTTTTCCTCTGTTTCTAACTAGGTCTGGGGATTTTACAAAGGAATGTCTGCGTCAGTTCTCACAGTATCGGTGATTTCTTCTGTTTCATTTGGCACGTACAGAAACTTCCTTCATTCCATCTGCAAGCTGCGATACGGGGCTGCAGATGCGAAGCCATCCAAGCTGGATGTTGCTCTTGCTGGAGGTGCTGCTGGTGCTGTCCGGGTAGGCAAACAGCTGAAAAGGAAAGCACACCATGGGATCTTGTTCACAAACATAGGAGGCTGGAAAAGCAGGGAATGTTTTCTGTCTGGGAGGCCACAGGGGAGCCTGCAACAAGCCCGATGGGTTTGTTTTCACAGGAGAGGGTCATGCTCTGCCCACACTGCCCTCCTGCTGGTTCACTCCATGGCCTGGCTGAGTCCTGCTGGCAGCTCGTGTCGGATTTGGTTTAGAGTGACAAAACACTTAAGAATACACTATTAAGAATGACATGAATCTTGGCAGCATACCAGAAAGAGGAAGCAAAACAACCTGGGCAGCAAAAAGTGGCTCTGACGGTATGTTTATGTAAGAAAGACATAACTCAGCGTGTTACAGCACAGGCCGCTGCTTCCACAGCGGCTGCAGAACCCGGCACGGAGCTGCTGTAGGAATGGGCAGAACACAGCGGTGCCTTGTCAGGACCCAAAACTCATCAGGGCATTACTGAGAAGTCATGCTGGCTAGCAAACGTGCATGATCCCAGGACAGGGAGGTGAGGCTGAATCCAGGAGCATTTTCCCATAAGCAGATGGGAGTAGCAGAGCTCTCCCTGATGACATGCTGCGCAGAAATGCAGGCCTGGTCACGGGCAATCCTCTTACAGAGCAGTCCAGATGGTTGGGCTTCTAGCTGATTCCTAGCAGGCAAGGATTCATCTTAACATACGTTAATTTTTTTAAGTCTTTATGGCCTTGGTTCCACATATCGATATAAACAAGATCCCTGATGTGTGCTACTCTATAACTGAAGACATCCCCTTTTCATGGCCATCTGGTTTAATAGGTTGTCACAGGTTATTTAATATCCTCTGTTGATTTCTGCCTCACCTCCCACTCTGCACAGTACAGCTTGCATGCATGTCCTGCTGCTGGGTGGGATTTAGCACAAACATTGGGAAGGGGGGGTAGGCTGGAACTTGCTGGCTTCACGCAATATTACTGCCTGAAAAGGTGGGAGGCAAGGAATATTCAGGAGGGGGCTCAAAACACTGTTTAAATGTGAAGGGTTAAAATACCATCCTCTGATGTCACAGGTTGTATTCATGACACCGAGTGAAGTGGCTAAGGTTCGCATGCAGACTCAGAGGAACCCACATTCATCCATTGCACCTCTTCAGTCTGTTGCCAAGCCAAAGTACCGAGGGTCTCTGCACTGTCTGAAGGTGATCACCAAGGAGGAAGGTTTTGGGGGTCTCTACAAGGGCTGCTCGGCATTACTCTGCAGGGATTGCTCTTCTACTGCAATATATTTCCTTACCTATTCTGCTCTGTGTGACTGGCTCACACCAGCTGGGAAAAATAAACCAGGTAGGTATTGGAAAACATCTGGCATTATCTGGAAAAACAGCTTATTTAGTACCATGCTAAGAGGGAAACCAGACTCTCAGCAAACATCACCCAGTACCTATAAAACCTCACCCAGATCCAGTTCTCGTATGGGGCTGCTGTGTTTACTTCCTGGCACCATGGGGCCATTTGTGCCCTCCTGGCATGGGTGTCCGCAGCCTGTGTGCAAGGGCTTCATCGACAGGACCTTGTCCCTCAGCAGCTGTTCCTCTCCCTGTGGGAGGGGTGTTTACTCCACACTCTGGTGCCTAGTATGTGGGAAACCCTCTTAATGCAGAAATAGGATATGTGACTAGAAATGAAACACGGACAAACGTCCCAGGAGCCATCATGGAGCACAGGAGCACTCCAGAGCTTGGAAATAAAGTCTAGGTGCAGAATGTAAAGACACTTAAGTTTCTGTGTTGTGATTTGTCTCCCCAAAACAATAATTCACTTTGGGAAAAGATCAAATAGGTGACATTCAGCAAAGAGCATCTTACTGAGAATTATAGAGCAGACCCGGCTGAAGAGGGTATGAGCACCTCTGGCTGTACCACATCTAGTTCATGCAGTGTTAAAAAAGATGCTGTCTCTGCACGAGCCAGTATCATGTATTCAAAAACTGAGCATGCTGTGAAACTGAGAGGCCACAGGGTTTGTGTGAGGTCACTAGAAACACACAACTGCAAGAGCTGGACAAAATAACTTGGAAACCATGAAAGTTAACAGTTAGTTGACAAATATGGGATGCTTGTAGCCGTGTTAGTGTAATGCTCGAGTTAACTGCTCCTTGCTTCACTCTTTCCTACAGGTTTTCTCATTGTGCTGCTTTCTGGTGGTTTTGCTGGAGTCCTGGCCTGGGGATTAGCTACTCCCTTGGATGTCATCAAATCACGGATGCAAACAGACGAATCAGACCAGCACAAGTACAAAGGCCTCATCCACTGTGCTAAGGAAAGTGTGAGAAAGGAGGGTGCCAAAGTGCTTTTTAAAGGACTGGGTTTAAACTGCATTCGTGCCTTTCCTGTGAACATGGTGGTGTTTGTAACGTACGAAGCTGTACTGAGATTTACAGATCATTATACAAACAAAAAATAGAGGTTCAGAGATGTATTTAGTTTAGTTTGGTTTGTTTTTTTTTCAGTTGTTGTAACACAACATCCACGAACAACTGCTGAATGCTGTCTCCTTTGATAGCCAGCCTAAGCAGCATGGACATTTCAGCACAAAGCAGGATGACTGATGGCTTTGTTTTATTCTTGTAGGATTACAAACTCATTAGGGTGTCTTGGACTTATACACAACCTCCCCTTTATCTCATCAATGTATTTAGACTGCCGCCGCTGCTTAGGCCCTTGAAACTTTTGCAAATATTTATATTCTAAAAAGCTGCTAGTCTGATCAGAGGTCTTGGTAAAGGATTCATTTTATTTTCCACTGACACAGAAAATGATCTTCACAAACAAGGCAAGAGCAGAGGGGAGTTTGTGTAGGATTTAACACTATCCAGTGTGTGCCTGTATTGCATTCACTGAGTAACCTACAGATTTGTGCTCCCGGCTGCAACTTTCCTTTCCAGCTGTAACTTTCCCAAAGTACTCTATAATTATATCCCTTTGTTAGCAGCTGAAATACGAATTTCCTTTTCTTTTCCTGTTGTTTAATAAGTGGCAGATATGGTCTGTTTACATAACTGCACTAATGACCTCACTGAAAGTGAAACCAAGCATGGGTTCCCATAAACCATGTGATTTTCTCTCTGTGAAACCCCAAATCCTCCAGCATCTCTCCCCTCCCAGAGGCTGACAGCACAGTGGCTCTCCAGAGCTTGGCACAGCTTTGGAGACAATCTGTTCTCATCCTGGAAAGAGGGTAGGAATACATGCAAAACTGTGCAGCTTCTCAAAGAAAAGGCTGCCATAAAATCTGCACACAATAGGGGTTAGGCAAGTTAAAGGAGAATTGCAAAGTTGTAGAGTATAATTAAGATTTACAACTTTAAAAAAGTGCGTATTCTTCTCCCTTTACACTGTTAGAAGCAGCCAAATGTTTTTGCTGTCAAAAAAACAGATTTTGAAAGAATTTTGGCTTTCCTAAAAATAACTTAGTTTTCCACAAAGTATAAAGTTTCATCAATATGTCAGTTGAAAAAAACCCAAACACACCCACGCTATTGTTTCAGGAAAACCTTTAAACACAGAAATGCATCCTGCCTCAGCAGCAGCATACGTATTTTCTGTCTCCATTTTAATCCCTGGACGATGACACCTGGAGCAGGCTGAATCCAGCCTCTGCCAGGTTCTGCTGAAAGTGTATTTTTGGAGGGGAAAAGGAAGACTGTATTTTTAAAGCAGTTCTCAGTTTCAGAGCTGATGACCTTCTGGTCCACAGCAACTTTTACCAGTTGATAGCATGGCTCTGACTACACTGACAGTAATTTCGCAGCAGACAGGACCTGTCACTGCCCTGGACATATAAAAACATTATACTAGAATGACAAATTAAAAAATTTCAGGTGCTACTAGAAAAGAATAAAGGGTATCTCTTCCACTCCAGACAGAGACCAGTAAAAAGCTCCAGAACTGTTGTCTGAAATCTAAGCCTTCAACTGTTTTTTTAAATATGTTCACAGCCCATGCTATCAAACAATCACCATAATTCTTCTCTCCAGACTCCACCCAGCTCTTGCAGGTGATCCAAGGTACAGGCAGGCAGGTACAGGGCATGTCACCTTAAAGGGGAGCCAAATGAAAGATCCAACCCTGAACCAGGTTCTCTCTGAAAGTGCTTATGGCCTCAGCAATACACCAGCCCTAGTTACATCTTGGGGCATCAGCACCACACTTCCTTTAGTCAGAAGATTTAATTAAGTCCTCAAGACTTGAAATTCCTCTTAAGACATCTTAAGAGTCTACTATCCTCACCTCTTTCTACAAGGGAGGCATTTAATTGACTGCTGTCCCAGATGGCTAGCGACTTATTCCAGCCTTGCCTGGATGATTTCTGGAATAAAACTCCTTTATACTGTATTATTCTCAGCCAGCCTTGTTCTCAGGCATTACATCCTCTGAACAGAGACAGTAAAAAAACCAAAACCCACCTATAAATCAGCCTAAACAACCATTTATTGTTAGGCAGTGTTGATAACCATCCACGGTAAGCCCCGGCTTTGAAAATAAAGTAGTTCAGCTTTCCTAATAGTGTCATGCAAACAGATGACTAAAAATGTCTTCCGCCAGTGGGTGTAACTGAAATACAGCTGGTTTCAAGAAATAGGAATTGCAGATTAATTGCAAAAATGAGTGGGAACAACAACAGAAACTAGTGTGAGAGGCTGAGCACTATAAGCCTCCGGGTATTCAGCACCATATAGAAGTGTATATATATATATACACTGTGGATGGGTGACAACCTGCCTTAGAGCAAGAACTCACAGCTGACACTGATACAAACTACCAACAGGTACAGGAATTCACTGTTTAAGTACTGTAAACACAGACACAAATATGAACAAATTTTTGTTTAATGACATGACACATTGTACATATTATGTCCTTCATTACATACATAGCAAGCTGCATGTTTGGCTTCTGGATTTCAGAACCTGATTGCTTTATTTTCTGATTTCTTTGTATTATCTTGACCTTCAGCTACTCTGATAATCACAGAACTATTTATTCTGACAAATCAGCTCCCTGAAGGCTGCCTAATAGAATGAAGACACCAAATTTGCTGGGATTTACTTTGCTGTGGGGACTGCAGCTTGTTGCATAGGTGGTTTTTTTCAGTAACAAAATTGCTGGCCTTGAAAGAAAGAAAATTTTCTTTAGAAGGCACAATCTGCTTCATGTTTCCATGTTGCTGATAGTTCCTGTTTTCTCTGACAACGTTTACAAATATCGAAGTAGGTTTCTGCATGCCTCTTGATGACTGCAGAACAGCCACGTGAAGCAATTTGGAATCTGCTTTTCAGACAAGAGTAATTGTGGAATATCATCTTTCCACTTAAGGACCAGTCTTTATGCCCAACCTACTGAAACATCATTGTAAATGGGTCACATTGACTGTTCCCTATTTCTGAGCTGGCTGCTGTACACAGGGAAATGCAACATCCAATCTTGCTTGCAACCAGTTAATCTTTGGACAACTGACCCTGATTAGCTTGCTCTGGGAACAATCTGAAGCCTACCTGGTAGGATTGGATAGAGGGGATTATAAGGCACCCTATTTCACTACTTGAAAGGCACTGGACATCAAAATAAGGACCAGCTCCATCAGATGACTAAATTAACACCTAAAAAGGTAGGGAGAGGTCAAAAACAGAGTAAGCTTAAATTAAGCCTTTAAAAAATAAATTTTTTTTAAAAAGGAGTAAAATCAAAGAAGTTTGAAACAGACTTTTATCTACATTTTTATTACAGTGAGATGAACAAAATACGAGCAAATTGAGGAAAATGTGGTGAACATTGCCTGGTAACATTCTTAGACATTTCATGCATGCTTTTGAAGACTGCCTTCTCTTGACTTTTAAATATCTCTGGGACATGAACAGCAATTACAACAGATATAGGAATTTGTCAAAACTCCTCTGAGAAACTGCATCATTTCAGAAGCATATTTGTAAGTACTTGTCAGAGTACTTCAGTTTACTTGAGTAAACAAATACTAAGTAACTTTGCTATCACTTTCCTTTCTAGAACTTTCAAAATAGATTTTAATTGCTGTATTAGAAAAATTAACCCGTATATTTAGCTAGAATAGAACACACTGTTTCTCCTATAGCATATTTTCCTTATCTAAATAAATGAAACAAATCTTGCAGGACAGATCCGCATATAGTATTTTAAAGAAGAAATTTGCATTATGCATTAGTAAAAGCCTTTTAAAAGCCAATTTAAGCTATATATTTTATATATAGCTTAAAGATGACAAAGAGTGGACTGCAAGAACAGGGAGGTCATCACCAAAATCTACAGTAACCAAGAATTAGTTTATTTACAACAAAGTTTAAGAAGCTATTTTTCTTTGTGAAGAATTGTTCCATCACTGTAAAACAAAATAAGACTTTTCTACTGATTGTTAAGCACTTGTTAGCACTGAGATACTAAGTTTGTGGTTATGACTGTCCCTGGTAAACAATCACTTTAATGCATTAAAGTCAGTGGCATTAGATTAGCAATGCCAGCTCATGCAAACTGTAAAGAAAAGGACAAAAGCTAAGCATTGCTAGTTTCAGCACAAGTTTGAAAACACATGCAATAGGACTAAACTTGCATTTCAGCCTTTCTTTGGTTCCTTGCGCAAACCAACTAACAGGGGTGCTTCATACACAACTTGGCCCACAGGTATCTCCATCTCAGAAATGCAAGGTCGCTGCTGGAGAGGACCCGTACGCCGTGGGGCAGAACCGATGCTAGTGGGAAGGTGGTGGCACCAGCTTCAGGCAGCACATAAAGCACCTTCTCATGTACTAACAGGCTGATCCAAGGTCTACTGAACTCAGGGAGAAGTCTCACCCTTGGAACTTCTCCTTCAACCCATGTGTAATCAACTGACTTCAATGGGTTACTGACAGTCCAATTAAAAATGTGCCTTTTTTAAAGAATGTTACAGACAATATATGTCCACTAGGCCCCACAGTACAGAACCTGTTGAAGTTTAAATCTTTCACACATCATTCAAGTGTCTTCCTTATATTTTTAAATCATTTGCAAATACCACACATCAATACCCACCTGTGTTATCAAAGGTATTTTTATTTAAAGTCAATAAGACTGTGTCTGGGGTAGCAACATTCTATTCTATTCTATTCTATTCTATTCTATTCTATTCTATTCTATTCACTAGTAAAAGTGCTAGTTTGCATTCAGCACTGCACATATTAAAACAAATTAGTTAATAATGTGAATTTTTCTTCCATAAATCATAACAAAGACATGGAAATTATTTTTAAGAAAGGAGATAATTAAATATTATATGAGATATTTTAACAAAACTGGAACACAGCTTAAAATAAGTAGCCCTAGCTAAAATGATTTGGTGCAGTAAAACAGAACAGTCAGTACTAGACTAGTACAGTATCCCTGTGTCCAGCAGCAACTTTGTTTTCACAGGATGATTTAGTACTTGGTATCTTTTTATAACTAGAAACTAAAATTTGCATTTCCATACTACCTTTCACCTGAGAATATGAAGGAACTTTATAACCTTGTGATAACCTCCTCCCTTCAGAGGCAGTGAGACAGGTAAATAGCTGCAGAAACAAAAGTACGGTGAGATTTCTGCAACTTGCCCAGGTCAAAGAGGAAGACAATGACAAAACCAGCCACTTGTTCTTTCTCTGGTCTTTAACTCACAGATCTCCATTCTTTCTGTATTTATCCCAGGCCTAAGTTGCTGTGTAACATTCACTATCTTTGTGTGCAGCATGTTCCCAGCAGCCCAAAAGGACAGGCAGTCTAGCAAATTAAGGTACATGAGACAAAACAAATCGGAGCTACTAGTTATTAGCTTGAGATATGACCTCTTACCAATATATTTAAAACAATTTACAAGTTAGGCTTTATCATCAAAATGGAAGTTTTATTTATATTTTCAACATGAAATACAATAAAATACAGTGTTGTACTGACAGACGTGCTTTTCTGCAAGACTGGGCAATTCTGTCTTGTATATTATGATTTTAAATAGATATGAGTCCTATTTTAAACTTTTCCTGTACTCTGACGTTCATTGTAATTAATTTATTAAAAGAAGCATTTCTAAAGCACTGATTGCAGGCTGTACATAATTAGGGAGCGATGACATACAACAGAAAACAATAATTATTCAGTTTTGGTTTTTCAAGTGGTAAGTTACATACACATTTCTTCAAAATTCAAAAGCTAGCTTCCGTGGAGTCATGAACTGCTTCACCATCTCATCTGTGACCTGCTTCCGTCTCTCCTGATGAGCTGCTATCAAGGGCTGCAATGTTTCAATAAGAACTTTCTTCAGCTCCCCTGTGAGCAATTCCCCACTTGTGTATGCCTGTCAAGAAAGTGTTGATTGCTAAATATGGTGCTATATGGAAAAAGATTGAGTGATAAGTATTTCTCTAAAAGCCAGGCCCTAGCAAATACAGATCTGGATGTCTTAAAAATAAGCATATGCCTTAGGAGATCATGTGGTATCACTCTGAAAATTTAACTTGCAAACTTGCTTGTTGTCTTTTAAAAAATTAAGGCAACTGGGCAATTTCATACGTGATAAGTTACATGGACTGAATAAGCTACATTCACAAGAATTTAAGTGGGAAATCCTGTAATTATTTGCAGGAAACGACAGATATTTTCCCCCAGAATCCCAGTTTAAATAGTCACCCTAAGTTTGGGGGGGTTTTTTTTGGGTTTTTTTGCAGTAAGAGGTACAAATTCTCATATTTTTTTCTCATTGCATTTGGGTAAGAGATGTGATTAAAGTATCCTTTTCATAGTAAAGACCCTCAGAATCTATGTTCACAAAAGTAGTCATATTCATAAGTGGTGATCTGTTCGGTTGCTCCGATACCAGAAACGCTTTAGGGAGAAGCACGGGCTGCCGGCTGCGTGGGTCAGCCCCGGCTAGAAACCATGGCTGTGGCCATTCAACTAGGACCTGAAATGTCAAGAAATTTGGTAATCTTACCCCCCTTGTCATCAAGTCATTTGTAACAACAATTCAAGGTGCAACTCTTGCTTGCTCAGCAAGAGCAAAATATGTTTAACAAGAAAGAATGAACTGAGTTGTAATTTCAGTGGTGGTTTTTCTCGGGGTAGGGTTTTCCTTTGTTTTGTTTGTTATAAAAACACTGATATTGCTTTCTCTGAGCATTCACTTCTGAAAGCTTTTCCCTCTGGCACCATAACTGAAGCCGCTCCACTAATGCTGCTATAAGCTGTGACTTCATGTTGCCTGATGAGGTATTGAGGTGATATTGAAGCAAGCTCCTGGCTGTGGTCTAGGATTTGAGCTCTGCAACAGTTATGCTGACAATGTTGCAGTGGTTGGAGACAAATGGAAAACTGCTCATTATGTCAACTGTGCTCCAGATTTCCATAGGGAATTTCCAACAGTTTGCATGGGATTAGTAACTATCCAACACTGCTCATGTGGGAAAGAGTAGAGAGTTGGAGAAGAAAACTGTTGCTCTTGACTTTCCTGCAGCTGTGTCCATAGACATGGGTATTATGAACCACAAATACTGCCTTCCAGAGAACACAACTGCCTGGTATTGATGATGATGATCATGTAGCTGAAGGAAGTGAAATGTCTTGTTACCACTCCTGGAGACATAAGTCTGCCAGATAGGTTTAAGGAAAATGCAACTTATAGGAAGCAGGTTTTGCTTGGGATCAGTGAGTCAATTCTTCATGGCTATTTCATTTCTTGCGATGATAAGAATAAACCAAAAAACCAGCAAGCTTTAGACATGAGCTTTGGTAGTTTTGCAGGCTTTTTAGGTCCCTTGCACATAAGGCATACAGAGAGTGCATTATACAATTAAAACAACACTAAACATCATGTGGTCTTATTTGAAAGGTAGGGGAGATATTCTTCTACACAGTGTCAGAGAACCCTTATGAAAACACTAGGTTTTTGGGGTTTTTTTAACGAAGTGATAGATTGGCCAGTGAGGAAGAACATTGCAAACGTATACAGAGATCTTAAGATAGGAACTCGGAAGGGATGGAGAGGACAAGACTAACAACGAAATTACCTTCCTGGAGAAGGTTCATAGGAGGACTTAGTTACAGCTTTGCCTTCACAATAAGGAATGAGTAATATTATCTTCAACTTGGCTACTTACCTGCTTCAGTTGTTCAAGCCTGTCATCATCTTCTAGGAAGAAAGTCAGGTACATAAAAGACACGTCAACATCACAGTTACCTCCATACTTCCTGTGCTCTTCAATAGTATCTCTGCCTCCAGAGAAAGCATGCTTGTTAATCTGAAACAATATAATGATGTTATGGTACAGTTTCTGATAAATTCTGGATTACTATATTGTAAACAGAGGTGTATCACGATCCTCCAAATGCTATATTAAGGACTAGCTAAAGGGCGAGTGGGCCAAGCTAATGCAGAGCCTCAGGACTGAAGCAGGGACACAAAAGAAGGTCATTAGAATCTAGCAGGGAAAAATGGCTACACCTACCCCCCAGACTGCATAATCAGAACAAAAATGAAGCAAAAATTACCCAAGATTCAGTGAAAAAAAGTTTTAAGTCCCTTTTGCTGAAGCTATTGTCTGTTTGATTGAATTTGTGCTTACAGGAAATGTACTTCATGTAAGAAAAAAAAAAATTCAATTCATCAAGAAAGTAACTTTGAAAGAGATGAAGGAGATGAAAGTCTTTGTATGAAATTTTTCTAGGTCCCTCTCCTCTACAGTCTGTCTTAAGGTGAGAGGGATTAAATATAATATGCCAGGTGAAGGCACATTATTGTTTCATACAAAATGTTTCTTATATTAATTTAATGGTAATTTTTTACTTATTCTGGCACCTACTCGTTGACTGAGGGTTTCAATGTTTTATCTACAGTGACACAATCATCTTTTCCCTGAACTAGTACAGATTTAGAATTTAAATAATGCTTTCTGTGAAAACAAACAAATAATTGAGCTGTAATTTGGCAGCAATAGGTGAAATAAGAATAGTTTTTTTATAACGTTGCCATTCATCTCCTTGGATTTCCCAGAAGTGTCTCAGCCTTTCCCAATATTTAGCAATTCTTCATGTTTTATTACCTGTAAGTTTTGAACCTCATTACTTAGCAATGTATTAGTAATCTGAAAAATGCTGCAAGCAGTAATTTTTTTTGTGCAGCAATAGTACTCTTTTTTTAGCCTTCATTCATCACCAGAAGTCACCTTTCATACTCTATTTTTTTTATTTATTGACCATAACAATATTTGGTCTTTCACTCAAGCCCTATTTCCATAAAGACTTGTTTCTGATGGGCTTCAGAAGCTGAAATACATCTCAGTTTATCCTCCATTAGTCTCCATTCTTCAAAATGGTTCTGTTTAATCAGCTTCTATGTAAGATAATGAATCATTATGAGATGGCTGTAGAAGTATCTGACCTATATATGGATTTGTCAACCGTAAGAGAATTAATCCAAGCCTACCCAGCAGAAACAACATATACATCTTTATTCTTGTTTTGACAGATAGTTATTTCATGTCTGGTTCCAAGATATATTTTTTTTTTTCTTTTTAAATACCATAACACAGGTGAACTTTTGCCAAACTAAATCATCTGACACTGGATAAGAGGGATTTTCCTTTGAACTCGAAAAGGCACAAGGAACATACTCAGATAAAAGAAAATATACTTTCTAAAACTTAGGTGAAATTTACCATAATGTTTACTTATAAATTGTAGGGAAGAGTGAATGAAAGCAGCAGATCAGATCCCCAGGCAGCAGAAAAAGTCTGACTTGTGTTGTAACTGACATGGCGTAACACTTGGTGCTCCCATCAGGTAGTCAAGAGAAAAAGCTATTTATTTGATTTACATCATGGACTGACAGATTTTTAAAGCTATGGCAAACGAATATTTATTTTTAGATCATGAGCCTCCATAGCTCTTCTTACACTACTGCTGATATCAGAAAAACAAACATGGTGTTTTGTACATTATTCTAATTAATGTTTGTACTATTATACTAGTTGGCAAGGCACAAGATTATATTTCATAGCCTAGCTAAATTTTCTTCAGTCAATTCCAGAAGATGCTTGGCCATGAAATGTATGGGAAAAAGGATTCAGATTGTTCAATGAAAACATTAAAAAATTGTCATTGTAACCATGAGGACCACCACTTAGATTTTGCAGGTCCTTACCTTTGTCTTGATTTGTTTGGGTGTATCAGTGAGGAAGATGGAGGAGTTTGGGTCACTAGCACTCATTTTTGTCTGTGCTCCTTGCAGGGCTGGGAAGAAGACTGAGTGCAGTAAGGCTGGTTTAGGCTGTCCAATTCTAGGTGCTACATCCCGGGTCATTCTAAAATAAGGATCCTAGAACAACCATCAATAAAAGCACAGAATAAAGTTGTAAAATGTCATTTAAAAGCTGATTAGCACTGACTCGTTCATGCCTTAACAAGTGGTCTCAAAAAGACAAAAACAAAACGGAAAAAAACCCCCAACCCACAAAATGTTCCAGAACCTACTTCCAATCCAGCTCATTCAGAAGCGCAAACAAACAAAATCTCTTTTTTTCATTTCCATAGTTTTGCTGTACACTCTTATTTCCACAATTAATACACATATTTAGAAAGATTTACATGAATCCAAATAGTTGTGAAAAATTATGTTTAGTACACCTGGAGATGGATACAGACTGAGATGCAAGCTTCCTTCCAAAATGTTTAACAACCAGCATGGAATCTGAGCTCAATCAATGATCACTCTGGCAGTGCTGTGCTGATCATCTGACTTAAACCAAATGCAGTAATACTACTACATAATATTGTGGCTGATGAATGTAATTACATAATCTTCCAGCGACTGTCTCTGTGACTGGAATAGCTAATAATTCAGACAGTGAAGAATTTGATTCCTAGAAACAATACTTATTTAAAGTAATGATGCTACCACTGCCATTTTTAGCTGATGTTCTTCCATCCTCTCTACACAGATCTGAATTTTTAAGCTTCTGCAGCCTTTCTGGCAAACTATGCTTCTTTATTCTTACTGTTAGAAAATGTTTCCCCTATGGTTCAACATAAATCTCTTGTGCTGCAAGCTGAGCTCATTACATCTCATCCTAGTTATCATGGAGATGGCCAAAAGTTTCTTCCTACCCTCGTGTCAGTGTACTTATGCATACGTTTTATTGCCTTTGTTTCACAGAAGTCAGTTCACTGTGAACTGGGTTGAGATGCAAGATTGGTAAGAATGAGTAACGCTTGAATACATGATTGCTGGGTTAAGTCTTCATCTTTGTCAGGACAGCACAACATCCTTTTATCTCTTCCAGCTTCTGCTCCAGAAAGGTGATTGCAGGAATGTTTTACAGATGTTTTGATAAACCACCATGAAGCTTGAGTAGTACACTACAAAAACAAATCCATGAAAAACAAATTAGGTAATATGATTTTCTTACCTGATCGATAGCACATGGGATAAGACACTGAATGTTCTCCTTTCCACTGAAGATCTGTGGAAATGATGAACTGAAGGATGGAGCAGCTTGAATAGCAGGGAAGCTGATCTTTCCTAGAAAACAATATAAGCAATGATAAACAGACAGAACTTTTTGAAATATATAAAATGCACAAGTGAATCATTCAGATACTCAGCTGAAGACCAACATGTATCTTTATCAAGTAGTGTTGCCTTATCTGAGGAAACTTTTTCATCTTTACCTTCTACGATGCCAAGAAACCTTCAACTAACATAGAAACTAATGAAAAAAGGCAGGCTGTGAACACAAAGGTTTCAGAAAAGGTTCATCAGCACATGCTCTCTTAATTAATGAGCTATCTACCCATCCCAGAAATACCACTGGCTATATCATCACTCTGAGCTGCTCATTTGTTTTCTCTTTATGAGAAAATGACTATAGAGCTACTTAACAGGTAAATTTCCTTCTAAAATCTTAGAATCACTGCTATATACATGCTGTACTCAGGAAGCATCTCAGATGTGTCTAGTTTTCTTTTTTATACAGTACTTAATCACAGGGTGTCCGACCTGCTTCGCTGATCAAATTTCTCTCACAACAGAAAGCAAACGGCAGATTTTTCCAAACGTAACGAACTTATCACAATACCAACTTTTGTTAGAGCACTGTTAGAACAAGTAGGAATCTGTTGTTTGGTTACAGTGAAGGTTGAAAAGTTGTCACTGGCCCCATTACTGGTCAAAGAATTATGTTAGTGCTCAGGAACACTGAAATTTTAATGCCATCTTATATACTGTAACTTTTTTTGGCCAATGGGATAGAAACCTGCAATTGCAGAGAAGTAAATGGAAGACAGAATTAACCAGCACCTTGATAATTAGATTTCTGAGTGTGCCTTAACTTTTTTCATATATGTATATGCCCGTGTGTATTAATGTAACTTTTTCTGAAGAGAGAAGTTTCTATGTAAATTTGGCACAGAAATTTCTAGGAGGCACAACTGACTATAGATAGCTGCAGTCGCTATTAAAAAAAATAAAATTAAAAATTCTCTATTCTGTGCACTTCAACACTGGTGTTTTGTATTTTGCTGTTCCTAAGACCAAAAAGGCAGGTACAGTGCTAGTAATTTCACTGTAAAGTGTTTCCTATATTGAAGGAACCACAATAACACCATTTTAGAATGAGCCTAGAAACATGATCTTCTTGCTTTTTCTATCTGTTTAATGAGTGATAGATACTAATCTCTGTAAATAATTACTCAAATAGTGTCATAAGAGAATGAAAGCAAGCATCATTTCTAGTAACACATATCATTTCCTACCAATGCAATCACTGTCCGTAAAGCCAAAGATTCCTTTCACTTGGTTAAATGTAACATGCTTCTGAACTTTGACAATGTTTTTGTAGAATCCAGTACTTGTCCTGTGAGAAACAAATTGGAAAAAATAAAATGAGAAGAGCAGAAAAGTGCTCCATAAGCTGAGAATGTCAAAAAACCTGCAGGACTAAATCTCACCATTTTAGACTTTGTGCTCATTGAGATGATAGTTAAGAGAATTATTTACATACAAGAATGTTATGCCTTGAAAGTTTATTCTTTACTCCCCCTCAACATCTACTGCAAACATTTTTTGTCACAATTAACTGTCTAAAACCAGAAATATTTTGATTTGGAAATGGTGTCAAAATGCCTCACAGAGCCTGAAGGTTACTTATCCTTATGCTCCTCTGTGAACTCAGGCAACCTGAATGGATCATGTTTTCTTGGCTGGTTGACTGGGATCGCCAGAGCGTATCCCACAGAGGACACCGAGGTTCACCAAAGGAACAGTAGCTCAAATCCTTCAAATTCTAGTTTTCTACAGGCGAAGCTCCCTGGCTGGGCTCTCTCTGTCAGCAAATACAGCAGCAGCATTTCCAAATCAGAAACAGCTCAGCAACTTCTTTCTTTTTTATTTCTGCTGAAGAGCTGAAGCAAAAGGAAACAGCAGTTCTGACCTGCCCTCGTTCAGCCACAGGGCAGATCTGGGTTACTGCAACTTTTCTAAAGCAGGCAAGTCCAGAGAGTGAAAGGAGGAAAAATTGCTTTGTAGGCTCCATTTTCTGGGGGCTGTACATTACACAGTTCATCTCTAAAACATATAGTATCCCTTCCAAGTCTTTAAGGAAGCTCATCATCCTTCATAGAATCACAAAGACCACAACTTCAGTTCTGAACTCTACCATAGAACGTCTTCCTTCTGAGAAGGCAGTTCCAATAGCAATTCTTTACTCAAAGTCCAAATAATCTTTCATGCTGTATTATTAAACTAATTGACCACAATAAGTTGCTGAAATGCCTTTTGTTAAAACAGATGAAGTGTAAACATTTTGATATCTTCTTAAACAAATCAATCTGGAGGTTTCTCGGTGGTATTTTTAGAGTTTAGCTGGTTCAATTTTTTTTTTCTTAATTTAAATTTAAGCATTGCACACAAGTATTTGTTCATATGCTATATAGGAGACTAACAACAGTATATACACAAAATGAAAAAACAGAAACATTAATTTTTCTGCTAAGTGTTGTAAAACTTGTCTTGAAGTTTTCAAATTTAGATACATTTATTAAAATATTGCTAGCTGCCACAACTGGAGAGAAAATATAGACACTTTTTTCTCATTTCAATGCCCGAAAGAAATTTACACTTACCCCAAATAGTCTAAATCAGAAAATATGAAGGTTTTATTGATGTCAAAACCGCATGCAATGATGTCTTTTGCATTTTCTTTAGCATACTCATATGCCTTCTCAGTTGTCAGGTCCTTCCAAAGGTATTTCTCATCATCAGTTAGCTGTATAACTAAGGGAACATCAAATACTTCTTGCAACCATCTAATAAAAGCAGAAAGATTTTATCTCAATGTAAGTTAAAATGAAGATGTAAGTCACACAGCCAAAATATTCTTACACATTTAAACAAACGTATATAATAAGGTCTGCTTGTCTTTTCTTTGTATGCATATGCAGTTATGTTTATGTGAACAGAATGAACATTTTATACAGATTATGATGACAACTTGACTAGAAAAAAGGCTCACAGTGTTTCCCGTACATAGGATAGTGGTCATCATTTGCAATGGAAACAGAATTCAGAGAGACTTTTAGCTCTGAGTCTCATCACAAACCCATTTTTAAGAAGAACAAAAATTCTAAGGAAAGCCACAAGGCTAAGAGAGCAAGGAAGAGGGCAGGGCTTTATGGTGATGGAGGCATCATGACCATTGCAGTAAAAAGGTAAGATTGCCTTATTTAAGTTCAGTAATATTCACCTCACATAAACAGAACTCCTTGCAATGTATCATTTTGGCAGTTTCATAAACCACATTCAACATTTCCTTAGAAGAAAATGCTTTGATTAATACAAATGGTAGAAATAACTTACTTTGTGAATATAAATGGGATAAGGTGACCAACATGCATTGCCTGAGAGGATGGTCCTCTGCCTGTATAAAGGTAAAAGGACTTCTTATTTTCATAAGCATCAAGGATTTGGTCCATATCTCTGAAGAAAAAACAGAACATGATGTGACTTCTTAGGAAGAAACATCCACAGCAAAAAGCTTCTACTTAAAATGTGAGTGCTTTTAAAGCCAAATGTATTTATAAATAAAATAAAGTATGTTAGTGTTCTAGAAATAAAAAGGTTTTGTTGGTTCATTTTTTAAAATTTAAAGAATAGTATTGTCTCCTTCAGTGTCCAGGAAAAACAATCTCAAAGAAAAATGAAATTAAAATTCAATATTGAAAATAAAAAATGTACGACTTTAAAATTGTCTTAATTGGATAAAAATTCCTAAGGCCTAGTAAAACAGAGCTGGGAATTGTTTCCCATAAAGGCTCAAAAAAACAGGTTGGAATGGTTTCTGGTGGAGGTTATACCCTGAATCATGCTCAGGCACCCATATGACATGTGCTAGCTGCCATAACTCAAAAGCCCATGCATGCTAACAATTAAACAATGTATATGACCAGCAGGCTGGTGCTTAAGATTATTCCCTGAGCCTTTTTTATGTGACAATTTTGATACATAGGTCCACAGCCCATGTGGACCCTTGTTGAAGTCAGCAGGGATCCCATATGAGCCCTGGAGTTCTCTGCTAGGCCAATGCCTTCACCTGGCTGCTAACGAAGAGTCAAAATGGAACCTGCACAAAGCAAAGATTCTGAGCACATTCCTCCAATTTGAGATTAGTGAGGACATAACAGAAACTGATGCAACCAAGGAGTTGCCAGGAGCAATCTGCAGTAGCTGCTAATTTCAAATGACACAGCTGGTTTACCCTGGTATATTACTCTGGTCTTTTGCTAGCCCCAGGTTTCTCCCAATAATGCTCACAGACAGTCTACCTAGTAGGTCCTTTTTGAATTTTAAAATAAGAAAAACTCACCTGTGAGAAAAAAAGATTCCTCTCCGTAGAAAGCGGTGAGGTTTTTGGCCAGTAGCTCTTTCTATTCGATTGATCAGATCTGTGTCAATTTTACTGCTGCCGAACCGAACTAAAATCATAACATGTAAAAAACCAAACAAACAAAAAATTGTAACATAGCTACAACAAGATCTTGGATTACCAAGAACATACCGATGCAGACTAGATTAAAAAGGACATCCCCTTCTTCAAGTCTCAGGCAAAATGGCTCGATCTTCCCCAATTCTTGCTAGAAGTGGCAGCAGTCACCTCCAGTACTAACTCTATGCTAGGAGGCCCAGGCTATTCCCAAGATGTGGCAGTGCTCCATCCATGACTGATTATAACTGCAGTCTCCTTACAGCAGAAGTATTGATATTCAGAACAAAAAGCATCCCAAAGAAACATACTTAGATCAATAACTTGGCCTCTCTAAGCCATAAGATAAAAATGGCTTTGAGGCCCTGAATGTTCCTCTCTTGATGTCTAAATGTTCTGCCCTTAGCTCACACGCTTTTTCACTTTCCAATCCCCAAGTACCCTTCCACAAACTTAATTCTTCCTTTATATTGATATGATTACAGAGACTGCTCCCCTCAAGAGGCTTGAAAAGGTAATGCAAAATACTTTTCTCAAGACTCAATCTTGACAGGAAAGAAGCATGGCAATATATCTAATTTGAGCATCAGCTTGGAGGTAAGCATTTCTGCTGTTCCAGACCTCTACAGCCATTTATTTCATTTTCTTCTAGAATTATTGGTTATGGACAGCATTACTACAAGGCTTTGTATATAGTCATTAAACTTGAAGCTTGTAGGAATTACTTGCTAAAAGGGAGGGAAAAATAGGCATGTTATCATAGAATCACAGAATTGTTTGGGTTGGAAAAAACCTTTAAAGGTCATCTAGTCCAACCCCCCTGCAGTAAGCAGGGACATCTTTAACTAGATCAGGTTGCTCAGAGCCCTGTCCAACCTGACCTTCAACATTTCCAGGGATGAGGCATCTACCACCTCTCTGGGCAACATGTTCCAGTGTTTCAAGACCTTCATGGTAAAAAAATTCTTCCTCATATCTAGTCTAAATCTCCCCTCATTTATTTTAAAACTGTCACCCCTTGTTCTATCGCAACAGGCCCTGCTAAAAAGATTGTTCCTATCTTTCTAATAAGCCCTCTTTAATGAAAGGCTGCAATAAGGTCTCTCTAGAGCCTTGTCTTCTCCAGGCTGAACAACCCCAACATTCTCACCCTTTCTTCATAGGAGAGATGTTCCAGCTCTCTGATCATTTTTGTGGCCCTCCTCTGGACCTGCCCCAACAGGTCCATGTCTTTCCTGTGCTGAGGACATCTGAGCTGGACACAATACTCCAGGTGGGGATCTCATCAGAGCAGAGCAGAGAGGCAGAATCACCTTTCTCAATCTGCTGGCCATGCTTCTTTTGATGCAGCCCAGGATACAGTTGGCCTTCTGGGCTGTGAGTGCACATTGCTGGCTCGTGTCTAGCTTTTTATCCACCAGTATCCAAGTCCTTCTCTACAGGGCTGCTTTCAATCCCTTCATCCCTCAGCCTGTACAGATACCAGAGATTGACCCAACTTAGGTGCAGGTTCACATGGGCCTACTTCTTGAACTTGTCCAGGTCCCTCTGGATGGCACCCCATTCCTCAGGTGTGTCAACCACACCACTCAGCTTGCTGTCTGCACCATTATCCAATGGGAAACAAGTTCCTGCTACAATTGTTCATCCAGTCCAGGTGAATCAAGCAGGATATCATTCGAGGGAAGCACTGGGCATATCCACAGACCCATTAAAATAAACGTCACTAAAAAAGATGAAATCTGGTACCTGATTCAGGAATCGTCACTTTAATCAGTATGTTTACGGAGCATTATTGCATCTGCTTGTCCTAAGCAACCCTGAATTACTGAATTAATTTCTTCCTAGCAAATAAAATGCATTACAAAATGACAAAATAATTACAATCTGGATGGATGCTAAAGACACCAAATGGTCATAAAACTGTTCGATTCAGAACAACAGCAACTGGTAAGAGACTAATCTTACAGAAACAGGAAACATTTGAACGCCCCAGATTAACTGGGGCTAGCCACTCTAGAAATATTTGAATACTGCCACAGAAAGTGATTAAAAGCTCTCTAATACATGGAACTCTTGACTATAAATACCTGAATATGTTTACTAAACATAAGCAGCCTGCATAACTCCCTTTTCTTTGACCATCTTCATCTTTCCTGTTAAAAAAATTGGCTAGTTTCTCTCTACCTATTTCCTCTTATTCTTCTTATGAGGACATTCAAAACATTTTAGGTTCTTTATCCACAAAGAATCTGCCTCCTTAAACAGCTTCTGACAAGGACACAGTCTCCACTCTTTAACAATCTTAAAAAAAATTTCCTAACGTGCTTTTGATCTCTAGTGTTCTAGTTTTTAACCAAAAAACAGCTTTCAACTCGCTGCACATAAGAAGTCTCGAGAGCTGCCATTTTCAAGAGCATATTTGCGTTTGCTGAAAATTTATTGTGTGCTTTTCCTCTTTGCCATTGCTGTGTTATATTTGCATACAGAAAACAAATAACCTAGTATTTGTTAGACAGCAACTTTGTGACCAAGCTGGTCTCAATAACCTTTAAACGGTCATGGCAAGTGGGAGAGGTTCCTGGGGGCTGGAAGAAAGTAAATGCCACTCCTACCTTGAAAAAGGGCAAGAAGGAACTGTGCACCTATGGGCCAGCCAGCCTCGCCTCAATCTCTGGGCATGTGATGGAGAAAATAACCTTGGAAACCATTCCCAAACATCAGTAAAGACATGAAAGTGACAGAGTAGTCAGCATGGATTTATGAATGAGAAATCAAACCAGACCAACTAGCCTTCTATGATGATATCACTGGCCTAGTAGATGAGGCACGAACAGTGGATATTGTTTATCTCAACTTCAGTAAGGCTTTCCCATCTCATTCTCATAGATAACTGATGAAGTCTGTAATGGGCAAGTGGACAATAAGGTGAACTGAAAACTGACTGAACTGCCAATCTCAAAGGGTTGTGACCAGCAGCAAAAAGTTCAACTGGAGCCCAACATTATTTGTGTACCCCAGTGAGTTGCTACTGGGGCCAATACTGTTTCACATCCTCATTAACGATGTGGATGATGGGATAGAGCACACCCTCAGCAAGTTTGCAGCTGAAACAATACTGGGAGGGGTAGCTGATGCAACAGATGGTTGTGTTGCCATTCAGAAGGACCTCAGCAGGATGGAGAAATGGGCTGACAAGAACTGCATGAAGTTTAACAAAAGGAAATGCAAAGTCCTGAATCTGAGGAGGCATAACTCTATACACTGGTACAGGAAGGGGGTCTGGAAAGCAGCTTGGCAGAGAAGGACCTTGGGGTCCTGGCAGACAAGGAATTGAACATAAGCCAGAAATGCACTTCTGTGGTATTGGAAGGTCAAAGGCCTTATGGGCTGCATTAAGAACAGCACCACCAGAATGTCAAGGGAGGTGATCCTTCCCTTAGCACTGATGGAACACTGAGTCCAGTTCTGGCCTCCAGCATAAGGAGGACATGGACATATTAAAGTGAATTCAGCAAAGGGCCATGAAGACAAAGGGCTTAGAGCATCTGTCATATGAGGTGAGGTTGAGAGGAGTTGGGATTGCTGAGCTTTGGGAAGCGAAGACTCAGGTGGGATGCTACCAATGTGTGTAAATATGTGACTAGGGGAGGTGGGGAGGAGTAAAGAAGACAGCACCAGACTTTTCTAAATGATGCCCAGTGAAAGTACAAGAAGCAACGGGCAAAATTTGAAATAAAGGAAATTCCATTTAAATATACAAAAAGCCTTCATATTGTACACATAGTTGAATATTGGAACAGGATGACCAAGAAGGTCATGAGATCTCCATCCTTGGAGATAATAAAAATCCTACTAGACAAGGTCCTGAGCAACCTGCTCTAGCTGACTCTGCTTTGAGGAGGGGGAGGTGACTAGATGACCTGCAAAAATCCCTGCCAACTTCAACCATTTTGTATCACTTGCAGAATTCAATATTGAATTATCAGCATGGTTAGCATATAAAGCTCTTGCTCATCACTCTGTTCTTTGCTCATGCTCAAACAAACAGTTTCTAGGGATGTTCATGTCTAGTACTTAGCTAACATACTCTTTCTTCCCAGAATATCTTCAGGCTGTGTTGTTGTATAACCATGCACTTAAGTGCGTCTCTAGGTCAACCATTTCAGAATAAATTTCCTTTCAATTACATAGAGCTTTTAGAACTTTCATTTCTTCTATTTTTGAGTAAACACAAGTACACTTCTCTGGTACCACTAGTAAATAAACAGATTATAGATGGCACAAAAAAATTCCTTTACAGTAAGAGCTAGCAGGTGTCAGGTTCTTGGGCAATACTTTTCATTATTGTTTTTAAAAGGAGAAAGAAGAAGAGAATAATACACAGTAACTGTTTTGTTTCCTAAAGTGTCTAGGCTAGCATTCTTCTCTGAAAAATTTCCAACACATCGCTTAGAACAAGCAAAATGACTCACCCACTAAATTCCCCAATCAGTTAGTAGTGTAAGTAAGTAAAAATCCTTTAGGCTAACCCACAACTCTAGGGTCGATCGAAAGGTCACACACACTTACTGGAAAAAAGGGCATTGCTGTTAAGGTTTAACATGGCTTTAGAGTACCGATTTACAGTGAAGTCATGGTAGTCATTCTCAAAAAGACCTTGAGATTGTGCCAATACAAGTGCACTACTCTTCCCACTTTTCTCCAAGACTTAGAACCACTCCCCGCCAAAACAAAAACCAAAAAACCTTATCCAAACCTCCTACACAAGTAACAAGATGATGAGAGATCTTGTCCACTTTTAGGTTCTAGCAATTATCTTTTCCCTTCTCCTCCACTGATGTACTTTTTTGCACACTTCTCTCTTTCCAACCTTTTCTTTCTCCTATTACCTTCTGCAGACTAAGCCAATATGCACATACATTTGACATGATCTTACAATGGCACCACAGAGTTAAATGAATGCTGACACTAGCAACTGAGCTCTCAAAGGCAAATATATGGTTATAGCCACAAAAGGGTGTATGCTTCATTGTGAGAAACAAGCCACGAAGCAGACACCAGCAACGTACAACTGAGGTACTAAATACAAAGACTGACAATACTGAAAAATAAAAGCAAAACCAGTAAAAATAAATAGTTCTCTCACCTGTTTCCATGCTAGACTCAATCTATTAAAAGTGGACTGTAAAACAAATAAGGAAATTAACTAACTCCCTGTTTCTTAAATTACAAAACTTGACAAATTTTGTAATACCTCTGTCTAAAATATTTTCCATTACATTGTGTATTTTTTGAATGAGCTGCATCTTCTTCACCCCAGCCAGTACTTGGCTGCTTGAAGGTGTGTCTTCTGAAAAGGTCATTACACCTACATTAGTTTTGGACCATTCCTGCCTTCTCTAATTCAGAAGTCATGGCAGATGTGGAGAGATGACAGGAAGAATCCCACAGCCTGGCCAGAATGCTCGAGGCTCTAGCTGTTCTGCATCATGGTCACTGAAGATACACATACTCAGTCACAGTGTCTTCACTAACATAACTCTTAGTAATGGTCCTTATGCCAAAAACCAAACTGCAAGTAAAACTTTTATTTTAAATAGAAAAGTTATTTGCAAAGTATTTAAGTTTTCCATAGGAAATCCCTGTCTGGGATGTTTTCAACTCCTTCAGCAAATTCTTTAGACATGCGAATGCCAAGATTAGACATAAATTAAATGTTACCTATGATGGTTTTGATCAGGATTTGTTGTGATCCTTTGCTGGTTTTGTGGTCATTAGGATCACTTTACATAAATTCTTTAGTAGCAGTGAAGAAAGAGTTATACCTATGAGTTTGTCATAATCCACGCCTTTAGCATTTGACGTCTGCACAGTCCAGGGGTCCACAAAATCCTCGTCCTCTTCTTTAGTTGTACCATTGTTTATTAATACAAGATCTCTTGGAGGCAAGCCTGCCTGATAATCTTGTCCTGTTGCTGTTTTATATGACAGTTTTAATGACAATAACATCCTCACTGCTGCATCAATTTCATCCTGAATAAAGGAGAAAACAAAACTGTTTGACTTAACACACTTAAGATAGACAATGACATTAATGTCCTAAGCTTTCAAAATCCTGCATCCATGCTTTGACTTGAATTGCATTATTCATAAATTCTAAGCCTTTATTTACAAGTTTGCAGCATCACTTGCAAAGGTAAGAGAAGCAAAGAGCAGGTAACTGTTTCCTAATTGGCAGAATTCAGAGCATCACCATTGCTAAGATATTTAAAGCGCCTCTGTCTCACTTTTCAATTTCTGCCTGACCAAAAAAATATGCTTGCCCGCTTTTCAGAAGTATAACAACCTTAATATGTTAAGAAATTTCTAGGATATATTTACAAAATAGAAATTCTTATCTAATTTACTTTACAATGCTTTTAGTGGCTCACCTTAAAATCATGCATTCATTACAATTTATTGACACACTCGAAGGCAAACTACAATGAAAAATTCTTTATGACTTTCACAGTTATGACCTTTTCGATACAAAGCTATTGTAACATTGCATGCAAGCAATAAATAGATCAATACTTAATTTGACTCCCAGTTTTCAAGGCTTACTCCCATAGGCAATACACTAACAGAGCTCACAGTAAAACTTTTTGCCAACATAGTGATGACAGAGTAGGGAACTTGAAATTAATGGCAAATTACTAAATTACTTAAGGGACATTAAGCAGGTACTGTCAGTACAGTTACAGGAGGACAAATTTGCTAATGTGCACAATAATGCATGGATAAAAAGATTTTAATGAAGCATCTAAAACCAGGGAAGAATGCAAGTGATATAAATTGTACTTGAAAAACAAGTACCTTGGATCTCACCACATGGTGCAGCAACTGGCCGAAGCAGCCTTCTAAGCTTATGACTCTCAGTTCTTACTTCAAGAGTAAAAATTTTGTTTTTGCCAGTGACTACCTTGCTCCAGGCATGTCCACAGTTCACAAAATGGACATAAATATTTTTTAACAAGATTTTTTTCTTACTGAAATACAAAATAGATCTCAGAACAATCATCTTCTTCAGCACTCTTAAAGTCACACCTAACTTGAAAAACGATGGGTACAAACCATGAAATGGAAATACCTTTGGTGCTTTTCCTGCTTTCAGTGCTCTGACTTTCTCTCCTTGTTCAGTTACTCTTTCAAACAGCTGAAGTGGACTCTGAGATTTCAAATCATAGTTCGGACTATCAGCCATTTTGCCAGACTTTCAAAGATCTGTTTATTTACAATTCAACTAAACTTAATGTCTTCCAATTCTTCGGCTTGTAGATTCAAACCAGCAGCAACAACAAGAACTGCAGGGCAAAAAACAGTGTGTTTTATTCTTTTGCATATATCTTGAGGATTAGGTGAACAGAATAAGAAAAACTCTACTGACCTCATACATAAATCTATTCATAGCAGATTGATAAATGCGGAGACATTAACACAATGAGCTTTGGTTTCATACAGAAATGGACAGAAGATGACAAGAGTACCAAATAAATGTAGAGAATACTCTTAATGCTCTTTGCCTACATACAGAACATTAGAACACCTTTTCAAAGTCAAACTCCTGACTCCAAATGTATTCCAACTCCTCAGTATGTATAATTCAGAGCATCTCAGAACAGTTGGCAGAGGTTATCTGATTCCTGATTAGTTAATGCTTTCCCACTACTAGACACCCTGTCAAATTCTGAATGATAATGGAATTTTTATAACTAACATATGGAATTTTGTCTTAATAGATATATGCAATATACGTACTTCCGCCCAAACACATACAAGAGAAAAGCTTAGTCATTTTCTTTACTGCTTTCCTCCAGAGGTTACAAAACACACTGATGATTAGTAGGAAATGCTGCTTTCTAAAGATCAATCAATCCTCAGGTAAGCAATAGGCTGTAATTTAAGGAACTATTTGTTTCTCAACAGTACATAGGAAAAATAACCCTAGGAGATGACTTAAGATGATGAGATGTAGTAACAGCAATCTTCCTATGACCAACATATACCTTGATCACTGCAGCTTCCTAGCACAGCACACGCCCGTGCTTCCACAAACGGGCTTCTCTCCCAGGCTAACATCCATAATGTTTTATATATTAACAATACATTAACAATAGCACCACCTGAAAGCTTTTATTAGCAACAGAGGCTTTGGAAAACTACAACTGCACAGTTTACAGTACACTAATCCAGAAAGTACAGGACGTTAAATACTGCTGTTAAAATGTTAAGCATACAGTTCGTGTTATCCAATGCACTAAAATAATTTTCACTCATTTTGATCTTTGTCCCATCAATTAGAATATAAAATGTTAAAAGCAAGCTCTGCCTTACTTAATTGTAATTGAACATCTCTTAGCAATTTCCAAGACAGGAAACTTCTGTAACATGGATTGCATTGAATTAACTCGTACTTTACTACATATGACTCTCATAAAGGTGACATGACAATTCATGGTCTCCCAGCAATTTCTTCCTCTATTTTTTCTTTTTAAATTACCTGGCAAATTGTCTTCAGATAATCTCTGATCTAAAAATAGTTTTATTTATGTCTAAAAAATCTGGTGAATCTGTTATCAATGTGCCATGAGAGAAAACTCACTTCAGCTACAAAGGCAGAATTCCTTATTTTAAGAAATCTTTGTTTTCAAAAATTATTCATGCTTGGTGGCTTTCTGTACAAAATGATGAGATCTTTAGAAGTACAGAGACCCTGAATCTTTTTTCTTTGGGTAAAAATTCAAGGGTCATGCTGTTTAAATATTCAGAACTGAAGATAACCAAGCATTAACTTGATATGGAAAGAGAGTTTTAATATAATTATAGTTCTTGTTAGAGTGAACTTGCCACATTTACATAGAAGAAAACAAGTGTTAAAAATGGGTAAGGAGGACACCATCTGTCAGAAAAACAACATTGTAAGTGAAACTGCAACTACCGCAAATGAATCCAATTGCAACGAACATGCCACAGTAACAAGGTACACAGAGAAGCATATAGAGAGCTATAAAAGAACTTCATTAAACCTGAGGCCGTTAAAATGAGGTAATAGTGCAGATCCTAACGAGAAAAATGAGCTGAGGAAAAAGTAAATTTTTCATTAAAATTATCATTGTAACTTGGTCAGGCTTGTGAGGTGCTGCTTCACAATCTAATGTGGCCAATTTATGCAATCACCCAAGCTACTGTACAGCTTTTTAACCTGAGGAAGGTGATGTTATCCTAATTATTAAACTGATGCTTATTTTACATGCACTGCAAGCAGACATGAGAGTGACAAATGTAATGCAAGGTGAAAGAGTAAATTAACTTCCCACTGAGTTGCAAACAGCGGTGTGCTGGAAACAGCATTTACCCTGAGCATGCACTGTCATGCTGTGCCCACATCCTTGAAGGAAGAACTCTGTGCCCAAGTAAAGTCCTACTGACTTGCAAAGGATTATGTCTCTCTGGAAAGACACCCTAGCACATTACTGATTCACTGCTATGCATGGAGCATGAATAGATCAAGTTTACAAGATACTGAAGTGAATCATAAAAGCTGTTAATAAAAATATGCATTCATCTCCCTTTTTCCAGAACTAAAAAAGAAGAAACCAAAGAGTAACAGTTGCATCAGCTGTTCAGCAGTATTTCAAAGCCTTCCTTCTACAAAATAATCAGCCTAATCACAACCTTGGTTATATTGACATAGTATATATTTAAACTGCCACTGTAAAAAGCTTTCACCTGCCTAGAAAATTTAAGAAGGTTGATACAGGAACTTGCTGGTTACCAAAACATGGATCTATCATTTATCATTAAGGTTTTGTTTGTCAGACAGCTTCAAGATTCCCAGATTCCAGCTTCAGCTGACAAATACCCTGAGAAAGCTGAGAAGTGTCTATATCCACTTGCTCATTTAATTCACTAAGTCTACTAACACTGATACCATACTTGGATTATATCACTGATTAAAATAAGACTGAATAATGTATTATCAGTTGAAGTGCTGGGGTCTGGGCTGTGGGCCCCAAGTTGGAGTTGACCTATGGATGAGTCACAACCCAGCAGTGTGTTTTGTTCCCCAAGGCCCCAGAGGCAGAACCTGGTCCACCTGTGTGAGGCCCTGCCCTCCCCCAGGTGATCATGGTTAGGTGGTGGGAGGCTAGAGATATATCAACCAGGAACTGACCAATTTGAGAGAAGCAACAAGGAGCTGATCAGTTTGAAGAGAGTTCCTGTTGGGTGCAGCTTGCTGAGCTCTCTCTCAGTGATGTGTTTCTGCCTTGGCTGATTTGAGATGGAGAAGAGCAAACAGATGAAGAACAAAAGATGAAGTTATGCTGAGGGGATGTTGCTGAATTTGGTGTTGGCTTGAGGAAGAAGAATGCTGACAGCACATCAGTAATACTTAAGTTTTTAACCTAATCTCGATTCCTTCAAGATTGATAATTATAGACCTAAGCTGAGCAAAGAATCACAAATAGAATATGCATTTTCATGAGGAAGTAGCAGAAGTGATCTCGTCACTGCAACAAGAGATGAGAGTATTACAATTACAGAATGCAAAAGAGTTTAAATGGTACACAAACCTTATCTCTATTTACTCCAGTACCGTTCTTATTTGCTGGTGGAATTCAAGCTGGAAATTCAGTATTATGGAACTTAAGTCTTTATCTTTTGAGATTCATCAATGCAATTGTGAACTGTTTAAGAGAAATGTCTGGATATTCTGCATTTTATTAGGACAGGTTTTTTTTCTTCCTTTCTTGTTGTTATTATTAAAACTAACAGTCCAGGACACATTAGATACTGTATATAAACAGATCTGGAGGAAAACAAAAAGCAATATATGGGAACTGAGAATGGACAACTAGGATATTTAGGACCAGAGTCTAAGATGAACTTAAATACCTCACTTTCACAATGTGAACTTCAAAGCCAAGAATTGTGTGACTCTTTTATCGACAAAACGCATGGAAATTTGTAATGGGCACTTGTCTTGTGATTGTTTCAGAACATTAAGTCATCATGAGACAAATGACAAAAATAATCCTTGGCAACCAGACAACTGTATTCTACTCTCTTTCCAGCTGGATGACAATCATAGATTTATAATCATTTCCACTGTTTGCTATGCGATTTGCTAAGTTAGAGACCTGAAAATCAAAGAACAAGTTTTCATGTTATGTTAAAAAGAGTTCTTTCATGACAAATGTTCCATAAAGGTACATCAAGACTTCCAAAGACAACAGTACTACAAAAGTCCTGAAAAAAATTTAATGAATGAATGAAAGAATGTGAATTTAAGTCTGTCAGCACTTATGTTCCTGAAAACTATTTTGTCTCCTGGAAACAAAACAAAAAATGAAAGGTGAAATTAAAGCAGATAGTATGCACACAGATGTTGTGTGGAACATGCCTTGAGAAGTACCCCAATATAGGCTGTATTTTGTAGTAGATTTACCTTCCCAGTCATGGAAATCATCAGTTTACGTATGAAAATACAATAAAAGTGTTCAAGATGATTCTCTGAAATGACAATATGACTGCTCAACCACTCTCATCTGAAGAAATTCCAATATGAATCTTTTCTATACTACAAGCTGTTAAGAACTAAGCTCTTGTGCAGGAATGGTTAAGCATAAAATAAAGCGGCAAACTAACGTTTCCAACCCTGGAGTCCTACACAACGCTTCCCTACCGCAGGCCTGCCGGGGCAGGGTAAAGGCACTCGCCAGCTCTGCCCTCCCTGTGCTGAGCCCCTTTTTCTAGCGACCGGGAACCCCCGCCCGCCTGAGCAAGGGGCCTTTTCTCCCGACGCGTTAGCGATGCAGCCACGGGGCTGCGGCCCCGCAGGGAATGGAAGAAAAATCCCTCAAGCGCATCGATGCCTCACAAAGAGGGAGAAATTCTGCTAGCAGAGACCCCCCTCCCCGCCAGCGCCCCGCACCGGCCCCGGGGGCGGCAATAACCGACTCTCCTCTCCCCCGTGGTCTCTCACCGAGGCCTCGGCCCGGCCATCCCCCACTCACCGAAGCCCAGCCCGGTGCTGACCTGCCCGCCCGGCCCGGCTCCGCTCTCCTCACCGCACCTCTGTCACTGCCATTGCATCAGCCCCCAACCGGCACGGCGCTCATCGCTCCCGGCTAGGAAACACACACCCCCAGAACCATTGCTTCCCACTACCCTCTCTGCCCCTGCAGTCACCAGCCCAACAAAGTCCCTTCATATCGCCAACAGCGGTGACAGAAGGGTTTCCACGCACCCAGCGAGCCGCGGTCTGACCCCTGCCCCAACCATCACACCTCCTCTGCGGGAGGGTGGTGACACGCGGAACCTTTAGAATGGGGCGCCTCGTTTCCACCCGGCGCGCTTTTAAACCCGGAGCCGCCGCCAGCCGGTCTGTGAGTTCCGGGCCGCGCTGCCGGTGGCGGTTGTGCGGTGCAGGTACCGCGGGGCTGGCTCGGGGAGGGGGAAGCGGTAACGGCGGCGGTGCCGGGGTGGAGGTGGAGCACAGCCTCAGTGCTCGGGTGCTGGGGGATAGTGCGCGTGTATGGGGAGCGGCGACGGCTCCGGTGCCAGGCTCCTCCGGAGACCCCGTCCCGCTCCTCGGTCGGGGCTCTCCGTGTCGTTCTTCCCCCCTCCCTCGCTGGGGCCTTAGGAGTGAGGAAGCGCCCTCGGAGCGGCGGCTGTGGCTCGGCTGAGCGGCGCGGGGCCGGCGGGCGGGCTGCGGGGGTGACCGGCCGGGCTGCTCCCGGCTGCCGTGTCGTTCCTGCGCTCTCTTAGCGGCCTTGTGCGTGCCCAACGTGAGGCTCTTTGGTTTAACGGATAAATCAGTCGTGTGAGAATGAAAGAAAAACAAAACTCCATAAACTTCCCTGTTAGCTTAGTACGTTGGAAAATCGTATCGTTAATAAAGTCACAGTCTGGTCATAGAGGGTTTACAATGAAATACATTTTGATGTCCGTCCTCCTCCCCTTCCCCTGCCCCCCCGCCCCCCTCGCGTTTTTCATTAGTTTGGGCAGCATAAGAAACTTTAGGGTGGTTTTTCTTTCCAAAATAGGTTGAATGGTAAGTTTTAAAATGACAGAGGCGCTTTGTTTTTACAGAAATACAAATGCTTATGAGGCATGTGTGCGGTGGGATGGATTCATGCTGGCCAAATGTAATGGGACAGTTTTTTTCCACGATTTCATAGGAAACTTTTTTAACATGGTATGTGCAAGGCATTGTCTTGCACTTGTTTCTGAATCTCAGTTTGTTTTTTCTTTTTTTTTTTTTTTCTTAATGCTAAAGTAAAGTACCTTTGAAAATCAAACTCCATCCACTTGTGTATCATTTATAGCTTTCAGCCAGAGGTCTACTTCTTGCTGTATTTGTTCTTTGAACATGGTGCATTTTGGTTGGGGTCTGGTTTTGACACTGCAATACAAACAGTAACCATCTATTGCAATTATTGAAGTGCAGTCCTTCAGAGTTACTATTTATTTGATAAGAGGTTTCAATTTACTGCGAAAAACTTAAATTGACTTTTTAATTGAATTGTTAGTTAAGCTTTCCTGAAACACTACTTATTATTTTTCTTTGCTACTGTATTGAATACTCTTTTAAGCTGCATTAGAAGCTGTATTATTAGAAAAATTTCCTTGCTCTTAGTTTCTGTCACTTATAGTTATCATAAAGTTCAGATAAAGATAAAATGTCCTCTAGAGGGAGATCTTGATGCTTTTATGGCTAAGATGTTGGTCACCTTGTTCCACTTAAATGTCTTCATCGCTCATCTTGGAAAGGATCTATGATGATGAATGTGTGTGTTTTAATAGGAGCCTGTCTTCTGGGCAGGATCTGGATCTGTGCCTGCTAATTTCATTGCAAAATACAGAGCATAGCCTGTAGTGTAACACTTCTGTAGGTTAAATGAAATGTGCTTGTTTTAATTCAAATAGATGTAATGCTGTAGTTAAATGAGTAATCTGTACAAGTTCCAGAGTACTACTCCTGAAGTAGTATTTGTAGGACCTACATTTGTGGTATCAATTCTGTAAGTGCTTACGTAGATACTGACTTTCATACAGCATCCTCTTTTTAATCAAGGTGCTTTTGAGGGCAGTTTCTTCTCTGACCTAAATAAAATATTTTAGCAGCTGATCTGAAAGTGTTTTGGGCTAAATCACTTTGATATAATGAGTGCTAACAGCTGGGCAAGGAAACAAAGCAGAAATAAAATGTTCCATTTAATCAATCTTAATCTCAATTAAGGATAGCAGTACTTTTTGGCGATAAACAGCAGAGGATGAAAGACTATTTTTGCAGACCTATCAATTATTTGAATGTAGTTAACCCTATGCTCCACGTGCTCCATCCAAATTATTGGAAGAAGCTTGGTGGGATTGTTGTGGTGAATTATTCAGCATGTTACATATACAGTCTTAGCACGGAATTTTTTTCTCACAGACATTTTGAAAAAAATGTATTCTACAGTAAACAAGGCATCTATGCTCTTATTTCTGTAGGTAAATTCAAGTAATGAATTCAGGCATAAGTCTGTTTAGTAAAACTTAAGGCTGTATGGAGCTTGCTCAGTGGATGTAGTTGGAAAATTTCCTCATACTGCAAGACTGCTGAATGGGTCAAAAGTGTATTTACTTTGTCAGTTGAACCCCTTCATAGTTCTTTCAAGTCATCTGTACTGTTAAGAAATAGGTATTGTTAGCCTGACTCCAAAATAGTTGTAGTATTTGTGTTCTTATAAATATAAATACAAAAATACTGTGTAATTAGTTACCTTCTTTTATGTGTATGCAACTTGCTACTGCAAGTAAAGTTAAAGTTAATTGCACTACTTATGTTGCAAATTTATTTTCATGTTCATGGTTTTTATGGTATGTGAATGCATCTCTGCAATGCATTAGAAATGTGTGCAAAGTGCTTGGAGGCAAATAATGAATGTATGGATGTTATGAGAGAGGAATAAATTCCATTAATAAACAAGAATAAAAGTTGTGGCTTTTTTTTGTTAAGAAAAGCATATTTATATCCTTAAGTTACTGAAATTGAAGAGTTTGTAATAAATTGTACTCTGAATGATCAATTCTTTATTGTAGATCATAATTTTGGAGGATTCCAGCTCTGAGATTTCTGGAGTCTGCTGTGTCTGGCCATAATGAGTTCGTCACTGGTTGCTTATGATGATTCAGACTCTGAGACAGAAACTGCCGAGACTAAAGTCCCCAGTGCTTCTAGCAGACAAACAAGCCAACCAAGTTCTTCTCTGAATCGTGTTCAGTACTTTGCACCTGGTAGTTTGGGTACAAAATCTACATATGAAATGCAGCCTCCTGAGAACACTGACAGTTCTGACACAGGCACTGCTTGTGAAGATCCCCCTGAGCATTATGCACAGAATAATAACACTGATTTGACATTCTCTTATTGTAGGGGAGCATACTCTGGCCATGCTGCATTATGCATGTCCTACAAAAACTATGAAAAACCATCAAGCTCTTCAACAAACTCTGGAAATGGCATCTCCCAGAAGAGAATACATAAAGACAGTACTACTGCCGTAAAAGGAATTAGACCATATATCCCTAAAAGATTGCGTCAAGAAAATTCCAGTGTGCCTGAAAATAAAGAATCTGATCAGAGAGAGATCTCAGATTGTGATGTTAAGCTAGGCATATCAGGAGAGCAGGCTTCAAGAAAGATCTCTGAATTAATTAAACCATATTTGGGATCCAAATATAAATCAACTGAAGTCCCCAAAAGCTTAGTATTTCACATGTCTAAACACAGCGGCCCCGTTAATGAAATCCAGTGGTGTCCTGTGCGAGAACAAAGTCACATGCTGCTCTCAGCTTCTATGGACAAAACACTCAAGGTAACGTAAAACGATGCTTTGCAGACCAATCATCAAACTTAAAAATACTGTATTAAATAATGATCTTTTGGGAATAACATCCTTGCTTGAGTGTGTTTAAGAGTTCCAATTCAGAATTTGAGGAGGTGCTTTGAAGTACAAGACCTTATTATGAGCTTGCAGCCTAATCCTTCACTACACCCACAGTTGTTGTTATGATTTTGGAATGTGGTATTTTGGGTTTTTTTATTATTATTAGACATGTCAATATTTTAGATCTTAAGAAGTTAGATTTCTACTAGGTCATGCCTCATAATCTGTATTAATGTTAGGTTTTCATTATTTCCTACTTTAATATCACAATGGCAGTAAGCACTATGGTCTGGATATAGATTCTGTCTTAAGTCATTGAACAACTGACCACCAACACTGGAATAATATTTTGAGGACCTTTAACTTTCTGGTTTGCCTAAGTGACTACTGATGGAGCTGGTTTGTAAGGTCAGATGGACTTTTCATCTGAACTAGTGTGGCAGGTCTTGCATCCCAGAAGATTGTCCTGTCATGATCTAAGGAGTATTCCTGCTTTAAGTTTGTTTCAAGCATTAATTGCTCAATGCTTAAAGTGTATTTTTGTCTAGCTTTCTCTTCTAGTGAATTTGGCTTCAGTTCTTTGTTAATTTAGTCAGTCCAATGAATCTTACTTCTAATTTAACAAAGTGTTCTTTAATATATTGAACAAGTTAAAGCTTGGATGCTACTTGAAGAACACACTTAGAAGGAAAAGACCAAGGTATGCAAAAAAGTGCTGATGGATGTTTCTGGTAAGCAGCAATTCAAATTTGGATTGTACAAAACTATAAGAACCTCTGGCTTCAAGATGTCTGAATTTGACTTTTTATCTTAAACTGTCACACCAATATGCTTAATATTTGTTTACTATCCCAGACCCTCATTTTACTGATGAGTGAATGTATGGGTGTATTAAATTTGGTAAAACAATCTAAAGTTAAAGTTGTTATTGCAATGTAAAATTACTAAATAATGAAGGTAATAGCCTATCTGTTTTGTCTTCTAAGCAGAAAGAAAGCTTATTTTGCTAGGGTAGGGTTATCACCCCTGATTGGAAGCAATCTAACAGTAAAGCTGGTTTTTGAAGAAGTCCAATTGCTTTAGGTGTCCAAATCCTGGAAATTCAATATAAATAGAGTATGTTAATGTTGGCAACACTTCAGAGCACGAGTGTAAAACGTTGATAAAGTAGTACTATGGCTCTTACAAAGTATATTAAAGCAGTTCCATATTTTGGAAGGTAGCCTGTAGAGAAATACCTATGAATCATTCTTACTGTTGTTTCATGATGACATGGATGAACAGTAACATCTTTAAAGTTTGCATCTTTGCACAAGTGCCTTTCAGACCAGTAGAGGGCATGGTGAGATTAAGTATTGACTTGATGTTCTGAAAATAATTTCACTAACTTTCTGGGGTCAGAAATCTCGAAGGACTATCACAGCAGTAGTTTATTCTCTGGGGATTTTTTGGCTGTCTACTATTGTCTGAAATTCTCAATTTCTAGTGTAAGCATAATACAACTGATTGAAAATTCAGATGTAGGTGTGCTTTTTTTTCTGATCCTGTACCTTCCCACAGCTTACCTTTTTTATTGTTTTCTTCTAAACCACCTGCTTGAAATTGCTAGTTTAAACCCAGGCAATGCAAGTGTGTTCTCTTTCCCTTTAATGGGAATATGCAGACACTCAGGATGTTTGCACTATTTACTTTGAACATCTGATTCGGATAAAACTCAAAGCACAGTGAGAAGCCTAAAATCCTTGTATGACCAAAGAGTAGGCAATCCAGAGCCTCAAAACTCTGTACTTTCAGTTAGTCATGTGAATAACTGTGACTGAGTATTTTTATGTGTAAATATCTTGGATTCAGTCCTTACATTCAGCCTATTCATTAAAACACGTATCTTTTGAAGAGTCCAATATTAGTGGAGATCTCTCAGAATTGAATGTGCTGTCTAAGCATATCTGACTAAGGTAGCTTAAGTTGTGCTTAAGTCAAAAGATCTATAGTCATATGCAATTTTGGTAGTATCTAGCCAGACATTTTTTCATCTTTTATCTGTTCTTAAGTGCTTAAAATTTTTCCTCTTTAATTTTTCATCACAGACTAAGAGGTTCCTTTTTTGGGAATATTTCCTCTTTTTTTTGGCATGGAGAAGGAAGAAGTACTTAGTTATCTTAATTTAGTAATCTTAATGTCTTTATTCCATCTAAATTACTATGACTAGATTGTCCATATCACACAAGTAAAATGTATATATAGAACTGATTATATGGTTTCTTACTTTTTAAATATGTGTGGGTATCCTATTTAAATCAGGAGAAAAGAGCAGTCTTCCTTTTACATTCTCCCAGATTAACCAATGTCCACTTTACCATCTATATGAATCAGTGTAAGTCATAGTAAAATGTTTGCAAAAAATGAGTTTATGTTTTCAGTTTGTGTTGACTGTAGTACTGGGAAAGATCATCTGAAGCAGTTTGTATAAATATCTTGCTTATTTGGGAAGGAATGTGCTGTTTTACAGGATTTAATATTTTTCATAAAAAGTATTTGCTCTTAATTTTTTGTGTATGGCTGCATTAAAAAAAACCAAACCCAAACAAATGATTATCAAGTGATACAGTTGAAAAAAATCAGTTATCAGCTCAGGGGTGTAATTCTCTAGAGTAACACTCTACCAGCAGATGGGGCTCCTCAACCTCTTAGGGATGGTAACTAAACTATGCCTCTTAAGGACTTTAATGTTTGCTTCCATGTTGTGCATTGAAAGACCAAAATTAAAAGTTTATACACATGTTGCAAAGGGTAAACTTCATGAAGACCTGAAAGAAAGCTAGAGCTTCATATGGGAAGTGATATGTAATGCAGATTACCCACAGTTCTTCAAATCTGGAGTATTAAGAGAAAAATTCTATATCACATTTTAAATTTATAAGAAATGGAAAACAAAGAGCTTAGAACTAGGTTTTGGCAGGTCTGTTACCCTCTCTATTTTCTTAGGATTTTGGATTTCCCCTTTGGGAAGGGAAGCTGATAGTACTTCCAACCTAGGTAGCTGGAGAAAAGGGCAGGAAACCTGGTTCAAATTAGGGAAGTACTGTTGGGAGCAGTGCTGTGGCACTGCTGCTCTTCACTGTTACATTCTGACTGTGTTATTAGTGGCTTATGTTTCTAGCTTAAGCATATATTTTAAGAATTGTGAAACATGGTTGTCTGAACTGATTATATCTATTTTCTTTGGATAACGCTTCTCTACCTCCTGTTTGAATAGCTGCTGTAAATTTAGGCTACCACTGCCATTTTTGGGTTTGTCTACTTAGACACTGAAATAGTGTTTGTGGTTTTAATTCTCATCTAATATTTTTGGCATAAATTTCGAGACTCAGCACTGTTATTAAAGGTGCCTAGTTTCCATAGTGTGGATATTAAACGTTTTCTGAACACCAGACTTTGTTTAGGTGTTTCTATTTGGGATTTAGAACCTCAAATATAGAATCCAAGATCACAGGTTGCCATTGAATTCAGCTGTTTACCTTAGGTAGCAGGGTAGATAAAAAATTGCCTCTTAAAAGACATGTTTGCTGATTGCAGAAACCACTATACTGCATTCACATTGTTAGTGTCTTATTTGGAACACCTTGTAATTTCACTGAGCCACAGAGGTGTAAATGTTTTCCCTAGTTACTGATGCTGAGCAGCTTTTTAACAGTTGTTCATAACTTCAAGCCTCCCATTCCATGATTTTGTATTTCCTGTTTTGTCTTAAAAATAACTGAAGGTAACATCTTTATATAATCATCTGTAAACTTTTAATTCTGCGTTCCTGTTTTTTCTATTTAGAGCATCACAGCAGGTATTTTATTTGTTGCAAAATATTTCTTCATCTTCAGCACTTTTCATCCTTCATTGGTAAACAAGATCAAGGAAAGAAAGTGCTGTGATTCTTCAGTATGCAAAATTTTTGTATTAATAGCACTTTGATGGCATGACTTGTATTGTAACACATTGTTGGAAGTTCTTCTTATGCATTTTATTCCCTGCTTGCCTAGTTGAACTGTATCTCCGTTAAGTCATAGCTGAG
>VYZX01005027.1:9653-22906 GCA_013401335.1 Brachypteracias leptosomus | reverse complement strand
TAGGTACCTTTAAAAATATATATATTTATATAAAGAGAGCTTTTATATTAACTGCTTTGAATTAACAAAAAACCTCTATTGTCAATTACTTGTACTTGCAAACTAGATATTCTCTTTGCCTGTACACTTCATTGATCTGTGTGAATGAGTTGTCCATTGAAATCCTGGTAATAACATAACTTATATTTAATAAAAATCTTTTTCTGTAAAGTACATTAAATGCTTTACAATAAAGTTTTAAAATTGTGATAGCACTTAATCACAGAATCACAGAATGTTAGGGGTTGGAAGGGGCCTCGAAAGATCATCTAGTCCAACCCCCCCTGCTAGAGCAGGATCAATACTACATGCTTAAACATGTTTGAATTCTCAGACATCAATTTAAATCTAATTCAGAGAACAGCAAGAAAAGCTACTAAATTTTAGAATCAGTCATGAAGATTAATTAAACTAATAATCTGTGCTTTGTGCAGTGGGAGTGGAGGTAACTGCAGGTACATGAAGTCATAACCAAGAAAGTGGTGAATATTGCATGGAATGGTAAAAGTATTTTAGTGATGGCAACACAGATGGAGAAGAGGCTGAGTGATGGGAAGCTGAAACAACAACGTGGATCTGTTTGTGGAAGGGTCTTCATCCTGTTATGTGAAAATAATGTTGGAAGTGGCAAGTACTTCATTGGGGAAATTTCTCTATAATAATTTTTCAGTTGTAGAATGACTTGGAGAAAACATGCTTTTCACAACTAACAGGTTTTGATTTTAACTATTTTGGGAATATCATAGACCATTCCAACTGAATGGTAATGTCTTAAATGTCAAAAAGGTTCACCCACATACCTGCTGTGTCAAATAGGTTGAAACAAAGTAACACTTATTGCTTAATTTTTTTGTTCTGCTATTGTATGTGAAGAATTTCTCTCTTTGTAAGGACTGATGAAAAATCTACTTTTGGGTATCTCAGTATGCAGCCTGTCTTATCAAAATCTTGATGTGCAGTTGCTGACATTATGATTGCTTGTTTTAGAAATTATTCACTTATATGTGCTTATATAGGAATCAAATACTCCTGAAAAGCAAGTTCAAAACTGGTCACTAATGTCCTTAAATTTTTGCTAATATGCAGAAGCTGTAATGCTTCAAAATTTTCAAGTAAACCAAACCAGATTTACATTACCTTCTAATTTTTAAATTATTCATTTTGTAGTTCTACAGTGATAGTGAAGTAAATGCAATGCAATGTTTCTAGTAGTGAAGGAACACTTCCTCTAGGCGTGTTGTACTATGGTGAGAAATGCTGAACCAAATTCTACCTGATGATAGAATCATTATGGTTGGAAAGGTCCTCTAGGATCATCAAGTCCAACCTTCATCCCAACATCTCCCTAACCACTAGACCAGAGCTCAAGTGCTACATCTACTCTCTTTTTAAACACCTCCAGGGATGGTGACTCCACCACTTCCCTGGGCAGCCTGTTCCAGTGCCTGACCGCTATGTCAGTAAAGAATTTCTTCCTAATATCCAATCTAACTCTCCCCTGATGCAATTGAGGCATTTCCTCTCGTCCTATCGTTAGTGATTTGGGAGAAGAGATGTGTGCTTGTATTGCTTAAATATTTATGTTGTGATAGTGCCAAGGTGTTGAGCACTCTGAGACCTGTGGTGGAAGTTACTCTGGGTTTATGTGCATGTTTCAGGGCTGCAGTGCATAAAGTGATCAAGGCAACTTGAGTGCTAGAAGCTGCAAAGCAGGGCTGATGTGATGCCCTCCAGGGCTAGGCAGGGATGAGTTTAACAGTGGGATGTCTCATGGTACCACTGCACTGGTGTGATGATTGAGTAGGTTTGTACTATGTGAATGTCATCAGAGGCAGCCCCTACTGATAGAACAGAGTAATTATGCATTATTGCTTGCTAAAATGAAGTGTGCTCATCAGGCTTTAGAGAGGTGCGTGGGAGGGATAGTGATGTGTAATTTTACAAATACCTAAATATTGTTTGCTTATATAGTTAAAAATAATTAATTGGGTTCTATGTAAATGCCAGACAATGTTTTTAAGTGTTAGTATGATCATGTCTGCTCTTTGATAAATCTGTTATTGATTCATGGTTTCATGTCAACCACCAAATAAGAGAAAGCAAGTTTTTAACCTGGTTCTAGATTTTTAGCATGGAATATTATTTAATTTCCAGCTTCAAAGCTATGCTTTTGTATCAGCTGTTAAATGGAAGTTAGTAGTACTGTCTTCTTAATATGACAAAACTGCAATAATTATGCAAACTTTTTACTTGATTTCTAAGCCATTACTGTAGAGTAATATAATAGAATCATAGAATCATTTAGGTTGGAAAATACCCTTAAGATCATGAAGTCCAACTGTAACCCTACTCTACTGAGTCTGCTGTTAAACCGTTAATTTGCACAATTCTGAGTATTTATAGATGCTTTCACCAACACATTACTTGAGCTGTAATTCTAAGTTTAAAATAAAATTTACATCTTGCAAATAGCTTTGAAACTTTTGAGCTTCAGTAATAATCCTTCTTTAAGGCACAGCATACTGTATCTTAAATTGCTGTCTTTTTTTCACTCTGTGATAGCTGAGTAAAGTAAATACATAATTTTTAGATTCTTATCTGCTTCAAGAATAAAAATCAATGGTTTTTAAAAAAAATATTGAGGCTGTGTTTATTGTTGTTAAATCTATTATTAAAGTAAGCAGCCCCCCGATGTGTTAATAAACAAAAGGTTATTTGCAAAAGTCTTTTGGAGGATGTGAAAGAAAGAGCTAGCTGTTCTTTCGAGGTTATTTTTAGAGTTTTTAAAATTTGATGCAAACTGCTATGTATTAATGAAAAACATAATCAAATATCTGTTGTTCAACTTCAGGTTGCCTACATCACTGTACTATATTATAGGGGTGTACATCTAGTCAGCAGAGAGGGTTTTCTATGTTCACTTACATTAGGTTTGCAAATTACCTACCAACATCCCCTGGGATAAAGGCCTTCCTGACAATGATTTCATGAACTTGCTGTGGGGTTGACTTATGTAATAGGATGTTCCTCAAGATTTCGCAGGAGAGAGATTAAATGTTATGAAGTATGAAGTACAGAAACTCCTTAGGGCAATCTAAATGATGTTATAGGAATTGAACTATATTACAAAGAAGAATACTAAACGTATTTGCAATCGTCTGTTATTTGTCATATGGATGCCAGACCCCTTTCTGTCTAATGGATTGCATAGATATGCAAAGGAGAAATAACAAAAGCTAATCAGTTTTGTTTTATGTAAAGCTGTTAATATGTAGATACTTGAGTTCCCTCAAAAAAAAAAGTGAGTTTTCTAATGATGCATGTTGATGTTGTGTGAATTGCTTGGAGAAGAGGAGCTGCTGTTAATCACTTCACTTGAAAAATGAATATACTTAAAAAGAAAATAGGATGACATAGCCAATGTCGTACATCTGCACTAAAATTACTGTGAATTAGTTAAGTATCAGTTAACCTGAGACAGTTGGAGTAATGCTGGTGGGAACTGGGGAAACCAAAACCATGTCCCTCTCTTTGATACAGAGACATATGGACGTGAAATCAGTGCAGTGGCCTCAGCATGAGGGAAATAGAAAATTTTTGTCTGTAACATGGGAGAAGGTGAGACTTCTGTCGGTCACTGCAAGCTTCTTGGCATGCTTACCAGCCCTGCAACTGCAGTGCCCCACCAGTGGGCAAAGGAATAGTTGATGATGGCCGCACTGAGCGAAGAAAACTGGGTTGTGGGGTGTGTGTGTGGATGGAAACCACACACACAAAAAAAGGGCAAGTTTTTTTACAACTAGCTTGTTTCCTAGATACCCATTGCAGAGCAGGATGGTCTCTACTACATTTAAATGTCAGGAATACTCTGAGGGAATACCTTTTGTGTGCACTGCTGCTCACATTAAAGAAAACCTAGGCTCTGTGGAAGGCAGTCATTCCCATCTGTGATGCAAACTGTTTTCTTTGAGTCAGCAGATCTTATAGAAGGCACTGAACATTAATGCCAAATCATTTGGGAGCCAAATGTGAGTCTGTGAGAAATCCCAATGTCTTTGGGGTATCTGCCTCCTACACTTCTAAGTACTAGAGATGCTTATTGTGAATAGCCAGGAAATGCAAACATCCATAATATAATAATCATTTGTCTCTTGTCATGTTATCCATTCTGTGATGTTCTTCAGCTTCCAGAATTTAACAGTATTTCTCACAGACATCATTCTGGATAAAATCTGCTTCAGCTATCCACTGGAGACCCACCTGAGCAGGAAAAAAAGTTGCTCAGCTGCCAGAGATGCCTGATGTTTCTTCCTCTGAAGGTAAAGATTACTCCAGCTAGTGTCTAATTATGTAATACAGCTTCAGTAAAATGTTACTACAAGCTGTGGTGGGCAGTCCTGAAGTAATTATTCATCTGGATATTAAAATATGTAGCCAAAATCATGTATCTTCAAAACCATGATAACATGGATACTACACCTTAATGTGTTAAACCTTTTGCAGTTCCCAGTGTGTCTAGGTTAGTATAGTTTTCAGAGGTTGCAGCTTCCATGCCTTTTAGAGAGGTGAACAAGTGCTGTGTGTGATGTGACCAATTCACTTGCCTTTGCTGGGGAGCTTGGCACTGCAGGGTCTATGCTGAAACCAGCAGTGGAGGGAGCTGCATAGTACAGAGGATGCTGAACTGCTCTGAGGAGCTGGCATCTCTGTCCAATGGTGTTTGTTGCCAGCGACACTGCTGTCCTGCAAGTGGCTTGCTGGCCTTGGAGGAGCCTGTGGCCAATAGGGGTGTATTTAGAGTGGTCTGATACCCATGAAAAGCAAGGTATTTTCTCAAATCTTGGAATAGGGAAAAGAGGGAAGAATGCTGCTCTTACTTCTATTGACTCTCCATTCTTTTGGAATCTTCTTTTTAAGAACGTAGAAGAATTGAGAAAACCCTAGCCATCTGCCAAAATAAAAGCCAAAAGAAGGATCAATGTATTTGGAGATCTCGATGTCCTTACATGAAGAATTTGTGCTGCAAACGGCTGCGATCTTCTAGTGTCTTTTAAAATGATATATGCATTATAAAACATTTTAACAAGCAAATATATGCATTTGCAGAAGGAATCAATATGTTCTGAAAGTATTGGTGTAACTTCACCACAGTTTTTAAATGAACAAGCAGGGTAAAATGATTTCAGGAGAATATTGTTAATAATTGTTTTGGTTTCAGGGAAGAAAACAAGAACTGTGAAGATTTCACTTGTCAATGTAGAAAAATTACATAGAAGTAAAAAAAATAAACATGTCAGCATTCTCTCAACTTTAATGCTGTAAAGAAATGTAACCAATAAAAAAATGCTAGCAACTGTATAATGACTGTGTTTTGAACAGATTTATACGGTAGGTTCTAACCAACATGAATCAAAGCTCTAATACATATCATGAGAACCAAAGCTGCTTTTTCATACCACTCTCTGTACCTGCCTACCTTGATTATAGTTTAAATAGATGATAAAATTTGATAGGTCTCTGGTAGTTCAACATGTCTTTTCAATTTCTAGTTTATATCTCTTCCTGGGATGACAGTCATTCCTGCAGAGAAATTCAGCTTATGTTTAAGGAACACTGAGTTGTGTTAGTGCTTATCTTTGTTGGCCACTCCCTGAAAATACTTTTAAATAGCAAGATCATCTTACTGAACTTGTTTTAATATTTTTATTTTTTTTAGTGGGGGTAGAACATGTGCTGCTAGTACTGTTCATTAAATGAAATATATCTGTTTAATCTGTTGAAACTGTTGTTTTATCACTTTTTACATATGCCTTGTATTCTACTGTGATACTAAAAATAAGTGTGTATTTGAAACTTGTAGCCCTGTTTTAAAAACCAAACTTCTCTGTCCCATGCACTCTGCATGAGAAAACTTTGTGCCCCTAAAACTCAAAGCTTGGTGCCATGTGTTAACTAGATGTTCACTGGAAATACTCTAAAACAATGAACTGAGGTCAGATTGTGTTATGAAACACAATTTAAAAATCCACCCCCCCTCAAACAAGCAATTGTAGATTGGTTTTATTTTCAAGTCAATATGAGTGTACTCCAGCATTTAAAAATGCTCTGAAGTTTAATTTTAAAAATGTCTTTAAAAAGACTACCTCAAATTTTAAAGTCTTTTGTTTAAATAGTGATCAAAGATCACAAATCAGAGCAGATACTGATCCTTAAAGTATTATGACACTTAAAAAACAGAATGCTGCCTTATCTTGCCCTTTAATATGGTATTTAATATCGGGCATGTGCAACACATTATGGGATACTCCTTCCTTTGTAGTCTCTAGATCCATCTATGATATTTTATGTTTTTGTCACTATTCAAACTCATAATTAATTTTTAAATACTTAAGTGATTCTTGTTTTTCCAGGTATTGTTTGAACAATGCGTGTATAGATGTTTAGTACTTTGACTTTGAAACCTATATTTTGGCTGGGGAAAAATTTTTTTATGTCTAAATGATGTGGAATAATTTATTCCTCAAGGAAGATGCAATGGTTCCAAGTCTCACCTCCCTCTCCCCTTCAGCCTGTAATTATCAGAGTTGAAAAATCAACTATGGTTGAAGTTAATCATTTTCGTTTATTTTGGATGAGAGGTTCAAAGCCAAAGTATCTTTATAACAAGTGATAAGCCAAAGCTTGCACAGTAGAGATCGCACTTCAATAACGTAATGATACTCTAAAAATATAATTTAATAGGTAGTAGTAAGTCTGCGATTACTGCATCCTTGGGAACAAAGATTACTTCTAAGGGATCCATAAAAAGTGATTAAGAGAAGTGTGTAACTTACAGTTGGTTTAAGGTAGCTGTGTAGTCTGTGTCCCAGTAGGGGTTTCATTTAGTTCTGGAAACTGAATCTGATTGAAACCCACTTTAGTTTTTGCTTTTTTTTGCTGTTGATTATTGCCACTTAATAGTGCATTCTCCAGCTGCACCCTTTAAAAATTGTGTTTAGTAACAATGTCTGTTTATTGTTCCTGTGAGCCCCTCTCCTGAGTGGTGCCTGTGTGAGATTCTGCCCTGCTCATCTGTAGGAGGATCTCTGCTCATCCGTCTGGTCTGTGTCTAGTAGCAAGCTGCTGGAGTGGTGATGGGGCTGCGCTGGGGCGTGGGGGAGGGTGCTGCTCTGTCAGCATCCAGTCACAACATGCTGAGGCCCAGACAACTCTGACACATATCCTGTCTTTTAAACTATTAACCACTTCACTATGGCAGACCTGTGTTGGAATAACTGCTGGGTTAGCCTTGTAAGTGCATCTGAAATAGCCCAGACTTTCTGCAGGGATAACTTACTCTGATTTTGAGGGAAATGATCTTTCTGGTGGAAAATAAAGCAAAGGTTAGTTTGTTCTTAGCTGCATACTTATGCAGTGTATGTATGAAACTGCTTATTGCTTAATCAGAAATTAATAGTGGTGGTCATACTCCCTCAGGAAGGTAAGTAGAGTAGATGCTACAACCCTGAGAGATTAAAATCCGTATTTTCAAACTCAATCTAGAGCTTCAAGTTTATTAACCTCCTACACTCAATTTCCGTTGGCATTAATGATGCTTGTAAGTGCCAACACATCTGGAAATTGAACCACTTGGATTTTAATTCTTACATAAGCAAGGAGAAGGTTAACAAACTTTAAAATTGCAAATAAAAGAGCCAAAATGAGGGCGATATTGTGAATTAGAATACCTCTTTTTGGTGAGATTTGCATGCCTCTTTTTGAAATGATGGTATGACTTGTAATGAAGTAGTTTTACTGTTGAAGTTAAATGTCATAATGGCCTTTTAATGGCACCTTAATGGCCTCTCTGAGGACTTGTACTGAAATAATTTTACCTTCTCATGATTGCACTTCATAATGGACTGTAGCAGCACAATTTTAAGGTCTACTTAATTTTTTCATTGGTTTGTTAAATGTAGCAAACCCTCTAAGTTACCATCCTGCCAAATAAAGGAAGTATTAGATTTTTTTTTTAATGGTTGTATTAGATATATTTAATATCTTTATCAGTGAGCTTGATGAGGAATAGAGTGCACCCTCCCTAAGTTTGTAGATAACACCAAGTTAGGTGGGAGTGTTAATCTGCTTGAGGGTAGAAGGGCTCTACAGAGGGATCTGGACAGGCTGGATTGATGGGCCGAGGCCAACAGGATGAAGTTTGCAACAAGGCCAAGTGCTGGGTCCTGCACTTGGACTAAAACAACCTAATGCAACACTACAGGCTGGGGGGAAGAGTGGCTGGAAGACAGGCCAGCAAAAAAAACCCTGGGGGTGCTGGTCGACAACTGGATGAATATGAGCCAGCAGTGTGCCCAGACGGCCAAGAAAGCCAATAGCGTCCCGGCTTGTATCAGAAACAGGGTGGCCAGCAGGACTGTGGAAGTGATTGTCCCCCTGTACTCAGCACTGGTGAGGCTACACCTCGAATACTGCATTTTGTTTTGGCATTTCAATACAGGAAAGATGTTGAGGTGCTAGGGCAGGTCCAGAGAAGGGCAATGAAGCTGGTGAAGAATCGAGAGCACAAGTCTTATGAGTAGCAACTGGAGGAACTGGGGCTGTTTATTCTGAAGAAGAGGAGGCTCTCTACCTTATGGGTCTCTACAATTATGTGAAAGGAGGTTTTAGAGAGGTGGGTGCTGGTCTCTTCTCCCAAGTAACAAGTGATAGGATGAGAGGAAACAACTGTCAGTTGCACCAGGGAGGTTTAGACTGGATGTTAGGAAAATTTTCTTCACCGAAAGGGTTGTCAAGCACTGAAACAGTCTGCCCAGGAAAGTGGTGGACTCACCATCCCTGGACACGTTTAGAAGTGATGTAGATAGGGTGCCTGGGGACATGGTTTAGCAATGGACTTGGCATTGTAAGGTCAATGGTTGGACTTGACCTTGAAGGTCTTTTCAAACCTAAACAATTCCAGGATTCTGTATCTTCCTCACCTAAATATTTTGTCTGTCTCAGCAATAAGGTAACTATTTTTGTAAAATTTTATCTGCATTGCATAATAACAGCAATCTGTATATTGATTTGCCATTCAAGAGAAGAATTTCTTATGATATACTTTCATGTGTATGAGTGACTCAGAAGCTAGGTGTCATTAAGTAGTAGATTGTACGTATCCAGTGCTTATGTTGTTCTGTGCAAATAGCCTGAAAGTGCCTGTTCAGCTTTATTATTTTTTGTGTTGAATGAAAGTAGTTCACTGTAGATCTGACACAACTTCAGCTGAACAGGCACAGCTACAGATATGCCATAATAAAAGGAAAATTTTCTAATGAGTTGCTGTTTCATGAAAGCACGTAAGTATAACTGCTATAGAATAACTTTGAAACTTTTAACTATTTTTATAACCTGGCAGGCCAAGATTTCACCCTGAGCTTGTTCATGCTTTGACCGTTTTATTTCAGTTCTCATCACAGAGATGTTAATTTTAGGTAAGCATCCTCTATAAACAAACTAATTCTAATCTGTAGCACTGCTTATAAAGGCATCAGGGCCTATGCCTGAATAATTATGTAATACTCTTAAATGCTCTATTAAGTTAAATGTTAATGTTACTATTATTCTGATATTCAATGTTGCAACATCGATGCATGTGTTACTTGTCAATGTCTAGCAACATTTCATCTGGGCACAAATGTATCCAAACAACAAAGTGAAGGACTCCCTCAGAGGGTTGTGAAGTGCTGGAGGATTGAGCTTGTTTGCCCAGAAGCTGCATATTAACAGTGGAAGAACATTGAAAACCACCAAGTGGAAACAGTGTCTTGTCCCAGGTATCTGTCTTGTCTGCCTTCCTGTAGTGCCAGACATGAGTAACATCCAAGAAACAGGAATCAATAGTGTATATGGTTTCTTGACTTTTTCCATTTCTGAATCAAGGGGATGGAAAAAAGTTATTTGCAAGTGAAATTAGTATGACCTGAGAAAAATACAGCACGTAGGGTAAAATTTTAGCTTTAGATACAATGGCAGTGTATAATTTAAAAATTCTTTAATAGAAACGTCTATGAAATGTTTATATCGGTCTTGTTCAGTCTCTTACCATTACTCTTTCTTAAATTATTTACATCTTAAGAGTTCTGTTTGCCAGTTTTAACTTGAAAGGCTTCTATGGAGACTACATTAATTATTTATAATGGCAAAAGCCCAGCCGATTAAAGTATGCTTTAAAGTTATTTGTTTTCACTTTTGGCTGGGTGATTAGACTTTTCCTTGTGCTACAAATTAGCTTTTGAAGTATGGAATCATAAAGTGCAATTCCAAGACTAGATGGCCAAGAAACAAGCTTAGCTTATGTGTATGAATTAGATGAAGTATAGAAGTACAGCATTCTGTTATTGTATATAATCAGATGGATAGCCCTTGCCATAGTGATGTAGGAATTTTGTTTTTCCAGAATTCTATTTTACTTCTCTTGTCTCACTTTTTGCAGCTGAAAATACCAATGTTTTACCTTGGTCTATTAGTGTTTTCTTAAAATAATTTTATAAGATGCTGGCAACTCAAGGTACATTTCTGATTAGGTTTTTATTTTCCTGTTAATGGTGAAACAACCTAAATGAAGCTTCACAACAGTTATGAAGCCTTTCTTGGGAACGCACTGCTGAGTCTGAAATGTCTTTCATTGGCATGCTTAGTATGTTAGTGCTGCCTCCTGTAGCTAAATGCAGTGCTTGTACTTAATTCAGCCTTTGCTGGATTCACCAGGATTAAAGCTTGTAGACATATTTGCAAATCAGCTTTCATACCACTGACTACTTCTTAGTAGTACTGCTAACTTGGTTAGCAGTATGCTATTAGTATTATAACTTCAGATGTTTTTGCCTGGATAAAGCCCCCTAGAAAATAAGAGCTGTCTTAAGTTCTAATGTACTGCTTTATTTTTTTTGTCAAAGAGAAGATTTTTCCACTTCCTTGGTTTGATAAATGTACTGGAAACATTTTAATATTTAAAATTTTTGGTGGAAAAAAAATGAAGTGAGACCTTATGCTGGCTGTTTCAGCTAATTTAACTTATTTTGCTACTTTCCATTCTCCTTATTTCTACAGTAGTGAGAGTAATCTAGTAATAAACTATCAAAGTAAACTCTTATTCAGATATTTAAGCAAGAAAGTTGGTTCTTTTTTTGTCAGTCACTAGTCCTATGCTTTGGATTAGTAAGGTAATCATGCTTTGATTTATGGCTCCTGCAAGAAGAAAATTAGTGGAAATCTGTGAGTACTTGCTCAAACAGCATTGACACGTATTTCTTGCACCATGTCTAGATTAGGAAGATAGATGTCATTTAAAATATGTTCCCTAGTGCACTTTTAAACATTCCTGGAGAAAGTGTTCAACACTGAAAATGTGTTAGCTTTGTCTAGCTTTGCGGAGTTCTACAGAAAAACTCTTTTTTGGGACACTTGGTTTACAAATTAAGCTGGTATGCCCAAAATGTCATCTGTCATAGTCTGTGTAACAATCTGAACATCTATTTCCATCTTTCATAATTGCATGAAAATAAGTTTATTAACACTTAGGGGTTATATGCTAAGCTAAAACTTAGCTCATAGTTTTTCCTGAACCTTAGCTCTTAGGTTTTACACAGTTGAACTACGTGTTCAGAGTGTGAAGACAATAACCCATTTTGTAGTTCTCTTTTCCACAAAACTTACCTTCTACTAAAACTGTAATATTTCTCTCATTTTAAGAAGACACAAATTGAAACAACAATGAAACATTCTAAATCTTCCTGTCTCTAACTCTAGGAATGTATATATATTACATTACATGCCCATTCAAGATGCGATATATCTGTAGTGTTGAGCTTCCCTCTTTACTGTATTAATTATTTGTGTTCAGTTTTGGGCCCATCACTACAAGAAGGACGTCAAGATGCTGGGTCCAGAGAAGGACAGCTAAGCTGGTGAAGGGCCTAGAGTATAAGTCTTAGGAGCTGAGGGAACTGGCTCTGTTTAGTCTGAAGAAGAGGAGGCTGAGGGGAGACCACTGTGTGGAAGGAGGTTGTAGAAAGGTGGGTGTTGGTCTCTTATCTCATGTAACAAGTGATAGGGCAAGAGGAAATGGCTGTGCATGTTAGCACATATGACATGCTCAACTTTCAGAGATGAATTCAGTTCTGTAGTTAAAAGAAAAACAACATTAATTTTCTTGTCCCTCAAACACGACAGGGAGCAATATTATTTCAAAAAGGGAAAGGAGAGGGTCAGGTCTCTTCAGCTTCACAAGTCTGTGGAGCAACCTGAACATGCACTGGAAGAGGGAGCATCATGGTCTAGTCAAAGCACAGTAATTCTTCCTGTAACTCAGTATTATCCCACATCATCCTTGAACAGGGCTGTTTCTTAAATGCCATCTATATATTTAAATTAATTGGTAACTTGGAAATTATTTCTTTATATCTTTCATGTAGTAGGAGCCATTGACAGAAGAAGTTGGCACAACTTGGTTAAATTGAGGGGGAAGAGTTCTGTTATTTTAGTATGGATGTTATGATGAAATTGAATTGATCCAATAAAGTTTTGAATTTTGTTATGCATGCTCCAGAAATAAATTTAGTGTTTAATATTCTTGATTGACTCTACTCTAGTTCCTTTATGTATGCAAATTCAAAATACATACAACTTAATTCCTGATACTTGCTTCCCACCTCTGATTTATCACAATTGAATAATTGTTCTTGGGTTCACTGTGCAATTAGTGGTGGTCTGTTTGTTTGAATAGGTGCACCTTTCTCTTTCTAAATGTAAGGCTGCTATATTTTTTTCTGCAATTTGCTTGGAGGCAAGTGTGTTATAGATAATCACAGAATGACAATGGAAGAGACATGCTCAGTTCCTAATTTATCTATCCTCATATGCTTGATGAGTTCTCACATTCCTTTTGTTACTCTGTGTTGCTGTGAATTTTTTTTCCATAGGAATGAATGCCTAGTTTGGATGGTTAGCAAGATAAAAGCCTTTATATTGTGTCCTATGAACTGGTTGGTAGCATAGCAGACCCCTGAACATTCTTCTGTGACTGCTATTTACTTGAGTATCAGGTGCCTATCCTGCTTTCTTTTGTGATTTACCAAGAGAGTTTTTATTATCTTCAATCCAATGTACTTTATTTTCAGGGACTGTTTTTGTGAAAGCTTTCAGTCAGAAAACAGGATCTGGAAACATTCTAT
>VYZX01005026.1:8784-49745 GCA_013401335.1 Brachypteracias leptosomus | reverse complement strand
GCCTAAGGATTGAGATTATTGTACAAACGTTTTGCTCTCAGCGACTGTTTGACAGGATGAATTCAGCATATAAGCTAATGGATCCATACAGTGAAGAAGAGCTACTCCACTGTGGTGACAGATCCTGGGACTCCAAAGCCTTACAAGACCAGTTCAGAAGCTACTTAAGAACAGAGGGACGAACGTTAAGAATCTTTAAATTTTCTCTTTCTAATTTTCTAGGCAAAGAAGGTATAATGACAAATGAGGTACATGTTAAAAATGGATGTCCTCATGTACAAAAATTTCCAGTAAACCAGGAAAACATGAATGATGATGGCATGGTTTAAACCTCTGAATTCTCCTAAAATATCTTTTAATATTGTTATAACAAGTATAGGTGAAACATTGCAAAAATTAGAAAGCTGGTTGCTTCTATTTTACACATTCTTTGGGGTCCTTTCTGCCATTAGCCTTAATGTCTGTTGTGATTATGTAGTGTTCCTGTATCTCGGACAAAATATCTGGCTTGAAGCAAAAATATTGTAGTATGTCAAATAAAACAAATTTAATCCCAATCAGCTGCACTAACTGGAATGACAGTGACATTCTGCACTACACTTAAGAGTGGAAATACCTTAGAGAAAAGAAGCCTGACATTTGACTGAGATTCTCTATTTAGACTTATTATATTGTTTAGAAATGCAAGTCCCAAAATCACAAGCATAGGATTCAAAATATATTAGCACTGTTAGATTATTTGTAAAATGTCTTAAACCTTTTACACAAGAAATTCTGCTTTAAGACAATGTAGTTGTCCCCTTACTCAGGGAAAGGTTTTCTTTTTAACACTGTTAATGCAGAAAAGAAAAAAAAACACTATTAACTTCAAATTAAACATGTTTCTTTGATTCTACCTTGAAATTCACTTCTATTTTATAATATCAGTTTTAAAAAAAAAAAGGTGGGTTTTTTGTTTTTCTTTTTTTTGGGAGACCAAGCGAAAAATTCTGTCAGTCAGTAGAGAAAAATGGTAGTTGCCAACTTGCATGAGGAATCCCTGCCAGTTCACACACATCTATAACCTCCTCATGGCAGGGAGAGGAGATTGAGACCAGGTATAAAACTGTTGTTTAGTTTGCATGGCACAGTCAGTCTTCTGGTAAGACTAAATGTCAGGTCTGGTGGAATTTTTGTAGTGTAGACAGTTCCTTACTAAAAATCAATCAACACAAGCAAGAGGAATTGGATAAGAAAGAAATTATAAATCCAAAAGAAATAACAGCTGATAGTAACTATGAACTATAAAAGCTGCTTTGGGACAGAGGTCACTCCCTTCTCCAGGTAGTACCCATCTCAGAAAACCAATTTATTATGGTGACTCACAAATGCCAGAAAACAGAGCCCTTTCTAGAAAAAAGAACATGTTCAAAAGTCAGAATTCTGAGAATAAAACTCTGAAATTCTTAATCAACTCTAGGCAGCAATCATAGATGGCATTTCAGGAGAAACCTGTAGAACAGAGACCCCAGTTGTGACACAAACAACTGCCATACCTTTGACTTTCAACAACAATCTTGTGTGCTGAATTTCCCCCAAAGTAGTTCCTTAAGCATCTAAAACTCGAACAAAAATCAACATTCCTAAAATGATGTTTAAAATGCAGATCTCAATCTTTCTGCGCTTTTCTCTTCCCAGCAATTAAATAGGATAAGTTTAATTAAGAAATGTTAAAGAAAGCATACTCCACAGAGCTAAGGACATGAAAAACTTAAAATGATAAAGAACTTCAGAGTATTTCTGCCATGTTAGTCCATCAATGATTAAACTGGTTTAAATATTAGCTATAGTTAGAGCTGTGCAAAACAGACTTTGTTTTTCAGAACTTACACAGAACTTTTCAATTTCATAGAATTCTGCACTGCCTCAGTTATGGGCTTCATTTGCAGTGCTGATTAAGTAGATTTTTGCATCAAAAATGCAAATGTATACACATTTTTGATGCAAAACACTCTTTGCTTGGATGCTGCTACGTCTGCTGTGATACCGGCCTGTTTGTGCTCAACAAATTTCTCCTGTGTTACTGAAACTTCACAGTACATTATGGGCCCAAACCAGACCCACTTGGGGATAAAGAAAACATCCTTAAAGTTATGCAAAATATTCATAACAAAATGCAAATACTGTTTACAGTTTTCAGCATCTCAGTATAGCAACTCATATTCTAAATTGCACCCAGCTAGAAGCTATATGGAGAACTTTTTAATCAACCTCTGTGCTGGATACTTTTATCGTTGTCTTCTACAGCAAACGTTGCAAAAAGGTTGGGTCCAGCATTAGGCATAAAAATACTAGTTTTAGCATAAGATAGTGGTTTAGATCTATTTAACATTGATGCATCCACAATGAGATTCAATTTTCCTGAGAAGAATTTCTGAGAAGGGCATTCAGCCAGCCAGGGGACTGCTTCCTCTGGGGAAAAGGAAACGGAGAGTTAAAGGATTGGATTTTAATTCCACCAACGTCAGATTGCACCAAAAATGAATTGGGGCCAAAATAATTATTCACATCACATGCTGCTGGGCAGTTATAGATTGATGTATTTACATTTTGCCAGAATAAGCAATGCCTTCTGAGAAACACAAACCTCTTCTTCTTTTACCCTTGTATCATTGATGAATACAACTCCTGTCATTGCTCACTGACAGAGCGAACACACACCCTCTCATCCCTCCATGCATATTTACCTTGCTGTCTCCCTTGCACTAAATAAAAAGTCCCCTCCACATTTAGGATGCAATGTTCTGTTTCCTAGCATGCTGCATCAATAAACTAATGACATTTCTGCCAGTCTCTCTTGTGGTCAATTCTGCCTCCCCAAGAGATGTCCATAAAACTGACTATTTCTCTCCACCGTGCCTAACTCAGCCTCACCAGCTCACAAAGTGATTCTGGGGAGTGAGAAAGGGGAAACAATGATATTGTAAGAGGCTGTCAGCTTGTAGAAAAAGTTTATATGGATGAGAACTCCATCATAGTAAGATCCTTATTAATTTCTACACTTCAGGTAATAGACATTTTTCAAAGATTAGAGGTAAGCGAAGTATGTTTTAAAATTACATATTGACATGCAACCATTGGGGTGGTCTACCTGTATGAGTGAAGATGGTGGCTTCCATGAAAATGATGAGGATCTAGTCTCACTCTTTCAGTTCGTTTAATATTGTTTCTCTAGATAATTCTCAATTCTCCCATTGATTTTGTTGGATGCTCCTTTCTTTTCCAGTCTGAAAATGTGTAGTGCAGATGTTCACTGATAACTTCAATTTTCTGCTCTGCAAAGGGTAGTCACCACAGTGGCAATAGAAATTATGTGGAGAGAGACAAACCAACTGAAAGAATACTGGATGAAAAACACAGTGAAAGCAAAAGATGGAAGAATTTGCTCTACAGCTGAAAAACCCGCAAAGCTCAACCTTTTGGTTAAAATTAGGCATCAGATCCTACCTGATCTTCACATGTGTTCCTTTTTAGACTCAGACATCTGCAAGTGATCCTCCATGAAAGAAATTTGATTAAAATCAACATGCAAGAAAATTATGACTGTGCTGTACCAAAATTGCAGGTTATGTCTTCTTTAGCAAATGCTTTATTATTGTAGGAAAACTAGTATACTTTGTAAGGAAAATAACTTCATGATGACAGATCTATAACTTGGTTCTTTGATTATACAATGTGCTACAGTAAAAATAGTTTTACTGACACAGCAGAATTTACATTAAAGACTTCCCTTGCTTAACTACATCAGGAGGACTGATGTCTCTTACCTTCCTTGATCAATGACATGTATTAGCTGAAATGGGCAGGGTACACCTCTCCTCAAATGTAATAGTGTTCATCAATTTGGCTCAAACTGAAAACTAATAATGGGGAAATTAGTGAGCAACAACAAAAAGCTGGTCAGGTGAATAATCCTAGTACTAAGTAATCTCTAAAACTAATCCTGCCATAACTCTTCTACCAGATATTTTAATAATATCCATAAATAGATTTTATTCCAAAATTTTCTAACAGCCCAACCAAACCAAAGACATCAGAGATAACATGCAACAGATGCCTTTTTACTACATCCCAAGTTCTATTTACTTTAAACTTACTGTTTTAAATTTTGCTTCACAAGAAATTGTGGTTGACCCTCAGATTTGAGTCTATGTTGGTGATAGATAAGTAGCAGCAAGTCTGAATCACTTGTTGAACAACACAAGGAACAGATCAAGTGACCTTTTATCTGCTACATCAGTTCTTTGCCAAATGCAAGAATCAAGAACACTCAGGCTTTTACAGGGCAAAACATTGTGAGTTCAGGGCAAACACAGTAACTAAACGAATGGGAAAAGACAACACTCTTCTGACACAGTTCACTGAAACCCAGAAAAATGAAGTTTATCCTTTTTAAATTGTTCCTTTGTGTCAAAGGGATTATACCGCCTATGACTTAGTGCTTTAAGTGGCTGCTGCTGTAAAAGTAAGATTACAGAAATGAAATGATTTAGGGAGAAAATAGAAGGACAGATGCAAAAAGCCCCCAAACGCACCTGAAATAATTTTTGCTGAATTATTTAGCATAGCTATGCCCCCTTTTGTAACTTGTGTCTACTCCTGTTTATGATTATCACATTCTGGAAAAATTCCAGTTTAAAAAAGCACTAAGCCACCTCACTTCAGCACGTACAGAAGTTTTATAATACTGAAGTATTTCAGTGGCAAAGTAGTTTCCACATTTTAAAAGTTAGATATCTAATTCCACCTTATATTTAAGAAACATCCTTTAACTTTAGCTTTAAGTATTGTACAGTGGCACTAGAGAAGCCTGTTTTCTAAGCCATGTCTGCTTGTTTATAGCAGTGATTTCTTAAGAGACAGTTACTCATAGCTGGTATATGGTTGGCTTTACAGAGATGTGGGCTGAATTTTGTCAGTGAAGTGCTGTGGCAGTAAAGCCTACAGATGCCCACCAAATCTCAGTAGGCAAGAAAATCATGGTTATTCTTTTAAAAATGCAATTTAGGCAGTTGGAACCCAGTTCTGGCTGCCTGAGCAAATTAACCCCTACCCCTTGCCCTCCCCCACACTGGCACCTTCCACAGGCTGTGCAACAGCATTAACCTTATGGACAAACATGCTGGCGCTGGAGACTGCAGGCTGAAGGATGAGAGCTGAGCAACACCTTGTGTTAGATGATAAAACTAACCATATGCTGCCAGTCTGCTCCTTTTCTTCCTTAATATAGCAGACTTGTTCTCTCTGTGCCACCAATTTTCATGCTTCCTCTTTGAGGCATTTATGTACTTTCATTACTTCCTGAAACACCAGCTTTCATAAATCACTTGGTAACACTATTTTATATGTACTTTTTTCTTCCTCATTATTCCTTTCCTATCCTCTCTGGCATTATTCGTTATACCAAATGTTGCTTTCCCATGTAAATCATGAAGCTCCTTGAGATATTTTTACCAATATGATTGAGAGCTGAGACTGACAACTGATTATCACCGTTTCTCTTCCTTTTTTTGTCAATTCTTCGCTCTTAAAAAGTTACATGCTTGTCTCCCACTCACTTCAACTGGAGATAGCTCTTTTCTACCAATGTATACTTTGAATATCCAGTTGGGTAGGAATGATATAATAGAGTAATTATAAGTTATGATGTTGTGAATGACTGCAGATTATTAATTTTTGTCAAGTGACTGTACTGTGCAAACATAATGTAGATGATTCAAAATGCATTTCCATTATGTTTAGTTAAATTCACAGTAACTAGATACTTGAAAATATTTTCTCCCAAACAGAATCCTTACCCAGTTTGCAATAAAGAATTTCTAAAAAAAAAATTTAACTACCTGATACCACAATTAAGTTTACCTTCAAGCTTCAGAATATGGGTATTTAAATGCAGGGAATCAGCTTCTTTTAGGAACTAATGAGATGAAAAAACTTGTGCCATAAACCAACACATATTCTATCAGCATATAAAGAGTATTCAAGAAAGCAACACATTTCAATGAACTCATACAATTGACACTATCCATTTTTAAACAATCTTATCATGCTTCAAGAATCAAAACATATATAGTTAAATGTTTATGTGGGCACTTGCAGATGGTATAGGGAAATTTTTCATATGAAGAAACTTTGCTTTTGGTGGAGAACTTACCTTTCATTAAAATGATAGAGATGGATAACTATAATTTGATGTATAGATGTGGAATGATTCTGAAGTCCACAGAAAAACTGCCATTGATGTCACTGAGTTTCAGAGTATCAGCCTGAAATCAGCAGAGCCAGGCTTAATATGCATAACCTACACAGCAGCCTCCAGATGACTGACTATAGTACATGTAAACATTACAATAACACCTTCGGTAACTGCACTAATAATATAAACTGAAGAGGATTTTGGATGTCTGGCTTGACATATTAACCAGACCTAAAGAACCAAATACGAACTAATTAAAGTTGTCTATGACTTGTATCTTATCACTATTCAACAAAAATTGATGTGCTTTAGCATCTACTAGCTCTTAAAGTAGGATTTTGTTTCCCCTAACACCTTCATTTTAGCTTCTGGTACCAGTAGGTCATAAGAGGCTATAAATTACCCTCATTACCTTAATAATCACAGGATTGCTGAATAAGCTCCGTTCCATCATAACATAATCACATTCCAGCATCTGCATCAGGCTTTAAGACTTCCTACAGTTTATGAGGAATAGTGGTCTGAGTCAATCAATACAGAAACCATTAACATTGTGTGCAACATACTGTGGATGTGATAGAGACACTTGCATATCATTACAGCAGCAATACCTCAATGATAAATGTACGGATCTAATGGGAATCAATACAATTTTTTGATTCAAATAACACATGCAGGTTGTAAAAACAAAACGTGTTTGTTGTACTTCAGCTGAGTACATTACTATTTTTTTTCAGTACTTTCTTCCTTCCACTGCAATTCACTGCTCAGAATTCTACAGGTGCTGGTGCGGAGGGAATGTAAATGGGTTTGCAGACTAGCTACAGACACCTGCTGATGTCTTACCTAGGAGAAGGAAAACAAAATGAATTTGGACTGATTTATATGGTCAATGCACGGAACAATTTCTTTGCCAACCTTTCAAAAATCAAGCTGGTAACAACATATTCTTGTGCAGGTTTTGCTAATCTATCTTTACTTTAAAGGTGATGAAATTAAACTCGGACTCTACTTGCTCCAGGTTAGTACTTGGACTAAGAATAGAATCAAAGGACCATCACAAACAGCTTTATGCTGTATCTATACACAGAGCTCTTGTATTGAACAGGACTCCTCCACATTGTTCAAACGTAACTAAAAACCACCTCTACAATTTATTTTAAATTGTTCTCAACCTTTACAGTGCAGAGAAAGCTGAAATATGTAAACAAAGTGCCGCAATAATGCCTGCCTGGGCCCGCAGAGTAAAACTGGGACTGAGGAAGCAGCAGCTCCTTGCTTCTCAGGCAGCCTCCAAGATATCAGAGAACATCCCTTCCCCCTGCATCTTCCTGCCCTGCTGGGAACTCGCCCACAGCAGCACCTCGCTTTCGACAATTCCTTTCCAAGACCTGCCAATCAAGAAGCAACACGTGGCTCCTGCACTGCTCCAAAGGCTGTTAGAGGGCTCCCCAGCAGCACAGCCTGATGAGCAGATCTGGCTGCTCCAACTGCCCCCGCTGAGGCCACTGCTCCAGCCGAGCTGCTCCAGACCCACAGACCCACCAGTGACTGTGCTTTGGGTAAGACTGGGTGAAAAAGTGAAAACTACAAGAGAATAGAAAAGTCACTGTTGTACTGATGCAGGTCTTCTTTCCGCATCCTTCTTGTTTACTAGTTGTATTTTTTCTTTCCCTGTTCTTTCTCAGCTATAATAATTCAATGTCAGCCTTTTCTGCTTTTCATGTGATGGTGAGATGTTTTACAACAATTTTTCTCAAAAAAATGAACACTAAAAGGACACAGTTAAAAGCACTTGAAATCATCTCTGACTTTGCTGGAAAAAAAAACCCACAAGAAAAAGGACAAGACAGCTTTATCATCACTGTAGAAAGTGTCTAACTTCACCAGTTTACACCTTTCAACTAGACTTCTCATTAACAGGGAGTAAAATATTGTTTTACACTTAACAATGCCATGACTACTGACTTATGTTGCAACACTGCTACCTACTACTGCTACTACTGAGCTTTATTCCTAACTGGCAAAGATATCCTGTGATGAGCTAAAATTCTCTGACTTAATCAAAAATTAAATCCCAATCTCAAACACTACCAGTTTATTCCTACCCTTCAAAAGTCTCATAAAAGGCTCTTCATTGGGCAGACTGCTTGGAACAGTGTTGAATTCCCTTCTTTCCCCATAAATAACACACTGACAGACCTCTGCAGTTAGGCAGCCTGCAAACCTCATCTTATTCCTTAGCACTCAAGAATTTGAGCACAACTCTGGACAGCAAAATGCAACGGAGAACAAAATACTCACACATAAATATATTCAGCTGACATGTAAGAATCCTCTTAGTTTTAACTTATTTATGTTACCTGAAACAAAAATAATTTTATTAATGCTTGCAAGTGCAACTCCTCATAAGAAAAAGATGCTATGACTTTTCCAAGACTCATCACGTAGACAAAAAAAGCACTATATAAAATATTGTGTAACTCTATTTCAGGTATTAATTGAAACTTATAAAATCTTACTCAAATTGTTTTTCACTGGAATGAGAACTACATCTTATTGGAAGACATTTTAATTAGTTTCAGGTAAAATATATATTATACATACATTGCCTATGATGAAATTAGATTACTTCACAGAATTTTGAAATATTTTTGGAACTGTAATTTTCATTTGGCCTTTCTATGTTACCACAGCTTAAAAACCCCCACAATCTTCATTAAAGTTTCAAGATCTATTATGCACAGTGCCAAATGCACAGAGGTAAATTCGCCTCTTGTTTTTTGTTAGGTTTTAGTACTACTCATTACATGTAGTGCAAAGGCCTTTTTACAGGTTTGTCATTACTTCTTGCCTTTACAATCTTATTTCTCTTCATGGCAGTGAATTCAGTCATTGAATTATCATGATTTTTTTTGGTTTAGTCTGTATGTTTTTTTTAATCTGCAAATACTGCTGTTAAATTGATGATCCTGAACCACATAAGTAAAAGAACTTCACTTGAATAAGTATGGAATCAAGCTGTGGTGCATTTAAATTGTTATTTCTTTAAGTTTACAACTTTATTCATAGTTTATAATACATGTACCTTTGGTTATCACTTGTTTTTATGTCTTCAAAGTAATCCTTTCCCCTTTTACTACTCCAGCAGATAAAGCATGTTTGACAAAGTGTGATCATTAACAATTTTTTCCATAAATGGAACAGTCTTTCTGAGCCACTCCAGGGTATCTGCATCACCTGAGTGCTAAAACAGCAACAGCCTGGCACCAGTCTCCACCACCACTGCACTGCCAGTCTGATAATTACTCCTCAAGTCATCCTTGTCTAACACCACACATTTCTGAATGATGCACGAGTCACTTCTACAGGTCAGAGGTCTGGGTATGTGTGGCTGGTGTGACATCAGTGCAGAATCAGAATTAAGTTTACACCTCATCTGACCAGTGCCTTATCAGGACCAGGCCTCATTTCTTTCTTTTTTTTTTTTTTTCATTAGGGACTCAGGCCCTTTAAAAAGCAGGTAAGTGCTCACAGGGCTTTTTCAGTCATCTGTGGAAGAAAGTTCGGCACATTGCCCTACAAAAACCTGGCCCAAAGACCTGGCTCTGCTGCTGCCCCACGGTGAGTCCGTGCAGCTCGGGCTGATGCAGGCATGGCCCTGAGCAAGCAGGGTGAGGGGCAGCTGAAATCCAAAATATCTGTGTGATTTTATTAGCACAGCATCCGAGATAATATCCTCTGCCTCTCACATGGGTTTGTTAGGTTGGCCTCCTTACTACACTAACATGTAAAGCCAATTCTCAGTACCTTGTGAATTTAAGTGGACTAAATTAGTGTTTGCCCACAGCCTACAGGAGAAAAAAAAATTAAAAATCTTTTAATCTTAGTTTCACATCTATCAAAGGGGATTAATTATGGCCATTAAGTACTTACCAAATAATTCCGAGCTAATCAATTGAATGTTTTAATAATTTTAACACAGCCCAGTAATATTGACTTGCTTAAAAATGTAGAAAGGCTAATTTTGGAAGAAATACAGAGGAGGAGTATAGCTCAAAATTACAGAAAGTATTGAAATGCAAGAAAGAAGTCTGTCTATGTGACAGAGCACCATAAAACCTGCCATCAATCTGATGTTCACACACAGGATTTCTTAAGCATGTGAGGAAGCCAGAGAAATAATTACCATTGAGAAAGGTATTAAGATACTTGCTGCTTGTTTTGGGACAAATCCTGCCTGCCAATCTCCCAACAGCAAAAATATCCGAGAGGATGATGGGAATCCCAAACTCCCACACTAGGAAGTCAAGAACATTTGTGTAAAAATAAGGAACACGAACATGGTATAAATAGGACCTCATTACTACATTTCTCTTTATCATGACAATCAGAGCATTTACATTTATAGATGGTACTCAGAAGTTTTAGTTTTGGTTCTTGTTAATCCCATAAGAAAATAAACCTCTACTGCTTCACCATATAGCAATTAGTGCTTTTTAACTACAGTTCAGTTCAATAAAAATAAAATAAGTCCTCAACCACCCCTTCGCAAATCTTTTCAGCATTAAAAAAGTTACACAAGAAGCATGGTATTAATCAATTCAACTGGAATATTAAATACTTCAATACTTACTGCAGGAATTCAGTGCTACCTCTCCGTACTGTTGTGCAGGTCACTCTGTTATGGTCACATCATTAAGCTGTTCACGGTGCAATATTCATTTTTCAAGGTAAAAGTCTGTCAAGTTTCTATTCCGACAAGACCATTTTGTGACTAAGTAAATAATTTGGAAAACATGAACAACGGCTGTCTGACTGATTCTGTGTCCGTCTTCAAAAGTCTACACTGGAATCCAGCCACTTCAAATAAATATGGACCCATGTAATTCGTTCAGTGATTCCCTTTTATTGTTATTTTTGTAAAAATAACATGGTATCACCATGATTTAATGTAGGGGTTTTTTAATTATATACATTTTTGGATGATTTTGTTTGCAAAGTCCTCCTCCATTGGAAAAGGCTTTTTTCCCCCCAAATTCAAGTCAAATATACTTGACACCTCAGAGAAAAGAAAACAGAGATCCATAAAATGTCAGTCAGCTAAAATGGAATGTAATTTCAGCGTACTAATTTTATATAACAAAAATAGATTTTGAGATGATGGTACTCAACAGCTAATAATCATTATAAACAAGTAAAACATCGGCGCACCTAGCAAAATCATGTTATGTATATCTTTATTACAGTTTTCAGAATACATGGATTAACAATGGCCAGGCTGTGATTTCATCAAATTCCTATTTTAAACGTTACATACAAACACAGAGCTGTTTAAAAAATAGAAATGCATGAGTTTTGTCACCTTTTTTTTTTCTTTTTTCTTTTTTTTTTTTTTTGGCATCAGGAGTCATATGACTTCCAAAAGGGAAACCAAATGGTGCATGACAGCAGATTGACTAAACTGTAATAGATTATTGTTCACATTCTGTGGCATATGTATCACCTCAAACAGTGCTAAAAGAAGCACTACAAGAACAAATCTTTCCCCTCTAACATTCTTCTAATGACATCAGTGGGTGCTGAGTGACAGCTTGCAGGACTGCAGAACTCACAGGCTTTCACAACTCCCTTCCTTGTGCACAAAAGCAATAATGTGTGATCTGAAATAGAGACACCTGAAGCTGAGGGATTTGGCTTTATCTGCTTCAATTTTTTTGTTGTTGTTTTTCTTTTAAAATTTATTTACATTGTGTGTGCATGCGTGGGTGTGTGTGTAGATATTGCAGAAGAGATGTAGAGGTTTCTTACAATACTTATTGTAAAGTGAGTAACTTGCAAATACAGTATGGCACAGAAGAGGTGGGCTCTGCAGTGCTTTATCGATTAGCACATCATGCCCGACCTCTCAGCAATTCCAAGGCAAACATTAAAGTATAATTCAGCCAAGCCTTTGTTGAATGGATAAGAAGCAATTTACATATATAGGTAAGTTTGCTCCCACATAGCTATTACCAGCTTGAAATATTTACTAGCTATATCATTCTCAATAGAGGAAGTAGTAAATTCACCCACCGAAGCAGGATTTGCCTGAGGGATGCAAAAGCCAAACATCGCGGCGTTTTCTTAACGAAAGCTACAGGAGAATTGCCAGAGCCAAACCTACAACTCAGCCAGATTCTCAGAATTTTGCAAACCGTTTGTACCTTGTGGGATGAATTTAAAGTAGGTCACTGATGAATTCTGGTTTGGATAGAAACCATGAAAACATGATGGTTTTTACAGCATTCGTCTGAGGTAGTACATATACCACACACAAAAATGCAAAAATATACAGATATCCATAACTATTTGCATATTACAGAAAAGAACTATGGGAATGCTTGCATTTGTATCTCAATTGCCAAGAAAGAACAGATGATTTTAGATAACATTTTTCATATTGACCATGGTTGTCTAAAACCAGAACAAATTATGTAATAGTATTTCTGGGAATACTTCCTGAAGCTGTTTGTCAATGCCCTCTGAGGCACTAATTTTGTTTTGGCTTTAGCATCAGTTCATAATATGATTAACACTTAAACCAAACATCACTTCTGTGCTGGGAAAGGGTATTTGTTGAATCACAAACAAACATACATGACAAACCGTGTTGCATTTTTTTTCTCAGTAAACTGCATATAACTTGAGCAAAAAAATGTCTAGTGTCTTTACATTTCTGATCTGTACAGCCAGTAGTTAAGCAACAAGAGATGTATATTTGTATATGATTTAAACATTTCATTCCCATATCAATTGCAAATTTAGTTCAATTCATTGCAAAGATAAGATTATCTTCCTCTTAAATAAACTAAGAAATGTAAACAGTGTAACATCATAAAAAAAAAAAATCTTCAGTACTTGTAACTGGTAAAATGTGAATGCAAACAGATGTGCTGGTATATTGTTAACGTAATGTCTCAGAGGACATATAGTGAAACATAATTAGCAAGAAATTTATGTATGAACCCTCCAGCGATTTTCTTTCTGGGATTACTTTGAATACAAATATAATTTAACTGATATATTTCATTTTTTAAAATTAGAAAATAAGGCAAGTGCATTTCTGAAAAAGGTGCTACTCTTCTACACTTCTAGATAAACATGTGACACCTCTGAAAATTAGATCAATAATAAAAACATTAAAAATATCTGCAATTTAATATAGACTGAAAAACTATCAAAAGACAAAGTGACCAGCATCAATTTCAGAAAATATTTTAGACTTCATAAATACGAGCACCCTATATTTACATAAATTATCTTCTAAACTAGTTTTCCTTTGAAAGACACTTTTGTTCTAACAGATATGTCCATTAAATTATATAAATGTTTCAAATACGAAAAAAATAGTAGTAAAATAGAAGCATCAGATGATGTTATTTTGGATTTGTTTTTTTTTTTCCCCCTAAGATTTGGTTCTTGAAAATCTGTGGTCAGCTTTCATAGAGCTTTAAAAAAAAATATAATCAATGGAAATGAATAACTCATGCACTAATAATTACTGCTACAGTATAAAGATTTTGTTGTGAGCTTTTGAGTTCTCATATATAAAGATTATACCAATACTTGGAAATTGCAGCAAAATGCTAATTTTAAAATTCGAATTCTAATACACTGTTGATTGTAGTACAAATTTATATAGACATTATGAATCTAATCCTTTGAAACTGTCTTTGTACATTAAGCATATTTTTATAACTGTAAATTTAATAGTTCCATTTTTAAAAGTTATGTTTCAATACAAGGTTGATGTTGACCTTACATGAAACAGGATATAATTCTTTGCATCTCTTACTGATAAACAGGGAGACAGAATCCTGTTCTCTGATTTTTTTTTGTCCTTAAGTACCGTATAACTCTTTAGTTTGCTACTAAAACCACAAAAAACTCCAAACCATGTAGGAAGAGTATTAGTTGACAGCACACATTTCACTAGGCTTCAGTCATTTTCCTATGTTTAGAGAGATAGCAATGGGCAAACTCCCTGTATCCTTTGAAGACAATTTAAAAAAAACCCCAAACTATTTCAATACTAGATAGAAAAAGAGCTGTATCTTTTCTTACAATAATTGGATATTGATTCCTGTAGTTTGAAATGGTGAGAATTTATCCCAAACTAGTCAGATAATCTTAAGAGTATCTTACCAGAGAAGCACAAAGTATCTACTGTACAAAGATGCTTGGCTCAAGCAGTAGTGCAAAGTTACACTGCCCCAGTCTCGAGTGCTCCTCTAGAGCTAGCAGTTTGTGCACAGAAAGCAATGTCACACCTTACCTTCCAAATATTCTTTATATAACACTAAAAAAAAGTTCCCCATAACAGCAGGCAATAAAAGTATTCATAATAACTCATCAGTGAAAAGCAGTACTCATTTGACAACACGTGCCATCTAGTACATAGCATCCCAGCTTTTTTAAATATCATAGATGAGCAACGTATGAGTAGTTCCACTGGAACTCCCACTCAAAATCCTCCATCCCACCTAGAGAAGCAACGAACCTTTAGTAGAAAGGATGGCGAAGACTGACCTGAACACCAAATTGTCTGTACATTCAACTAGAGTCTGGGGAGAGAAGGGAACCCTCGTTTCCCATGGAGTGGCAGAACATAGACAGTGTCAGCTACTAAACTGCCTGCTCACCTGAGGTACTGCAGTGCCAGGGGCCTGTATACAAAAGAAAAGGGAGGAGCTTCCCGAACACTCAGCCTGCTGCAATCCTCGGCCGGGAGAAATTCCGTCCTTAGCTGCTAAACCCTCAGCACTAAAAGCCACCTGTAGAGATCCCGCTACATATTTTACCTGAGAAACAGAGGAAAAACTCAAGAGGCAGTTCTGAATAACTTCATCATGTAGCTCGTCTCTAAAACCTACACAAAGGTATTTTTAGCGTAATTAAAATAGGACAATCATATTTTCCCCCGAATATCTTTATAAAGAATATATAAGTGCATAATTAGAAAAATCCCTCCTTAGATACAGTTAAAAACACATCCTGCCCTTGATATCATTTAATTTTGGTAAAATCCTATGCTCTGTTTTATGTAGATTTTTTTTAAGCAGTGATAAGTAACTATACATCATCATATCACCAGAAGTGTAGATATGTGGTAGATCCTACTTGCAGCCAAAACAGCTGAATCCACCAGGCTTTACATTGAGATAAGATGTTCAGCAACCTGACTGGGGATATGTGTTGCTTTTTTATGGTTACAAAAAAGATTCTGATAATGTAGACCAGCTCATCTCTGAATTTATTAACATACAATTTTATTTTTTTTTCCTTTCATGTCCAAATCAGAACTGCAAATGGAATTCACAGCTGTATTCTTTCCACAAATTTGTGTTTTCTTACCCATATAAAACATAACCTAGAAATCCCCAACTCCTTTCATGTAAGTTGCCAGCTTCAAATAAAAAAAAAGGGGGAAAAAAAATAAAAGAACATAAGAAAATAAGATATATATCCTACTGTTTAACACTGTTTACAGATCTTGGTAGTTGGGGTAATAAGATATCTCATTTCAAAGTATATCCATTAAATTGTAAATAAAACAATTCACTAATTCTTTGGCATCAGAAGAATCATACAGCTGCAATTGTTCCATTGTGGCGAGAACGAGACCTTTCCAAAGTTACTCGTCTGTTATCTGTAATACAAAGAGAGGAAAAAAATAAATCACCATAAGATTTGAAACATGGATAATGCAATGTCAAGAGGTTTTCAAACAGCCCTGAAAATCATTTCAAATGATATGTAAATAAGTAACTAGGAGACTGGATCAGAGAAGTTTCACACTGCAGCTGCCAGACTGAGTTCAAGAGTTCTGCAATCAGCAATAAATTACTTTCTTGATCAGAGAAGCTGGGTGATAAAAGCATTAGGAGAATCCTGAAACACAGTCCCCTTGGAAATGGCACACTAACTAAATTTCTGGGTAAAAAAAAAATAAATTTTAGAAACAACCTATGCACAGAAGCTCTAGAAAATTACATTTCGAGTTTCATGAGAACGTACAGACCAGTGCACTGGTGAGAAACCCACTAGATATTACAGATACAAAAGTGCTAACACTGTTCACTATAATTTGGTACAGAGTTAAAAATAGAACAGTTAAATCAGCCACTTCCTAAGCATTTCCTGATTGTGCAATGCGAACAACTTTTAGTATAAAATATTACACAGTAATTATTGCAATGAATAATAAATATGTCACTATCAGAGGAAAACAATCACGAAGTAGCAGCCACACTCCTAAATGCCTTTAAAATGAAATTTTAAAGCGATGAATATACACATGCACACACACACAAAGGGGCAGAAAATTAACCCCCACTTAGTTTTCAGGAGGTTTTGATCTTTCTTTGTTAAAATGTGGTCCGGCCATTCAATTTTTTTTTAAAATTCTATTTTTATGACTGCTCAGTTCTGACCTAGCCTCTTGTATTCTCTCATGTCTTATTCACGTTGCTGCTCTTTGTTTGCACCAGGATGGGACCTACATTGTCAAAGCATCGGGGTGTCCCAATACACAGCTGGAACTCCTACATAGTTCTGGAGTACTATAAAACACCACTCATTTCAGAAGCAAAGTCTGACAGACACACTGCAGGCAGGCAGGTTTTCTCAGCTTTTTCCCAAATGAGCCTGTTCAGCTCTGTTTCCACTGTGCAGCAAACTACCAAAGCACGTGGTACTGGGGCTGCTGGTGCTCAACTTTGGGCCAAGGCAGAAGGTTCAGGCATAACGCACGAGGCCCCAACGGGTCTGCTGCACTGAAATGCATTCCTTGAAAAAGCTATTCCCCAGAGACCAGGGCTGGAGCAAAGATTAACCTGGGATCTCACCAATGCATATAAATACCTGAAGGGAAGGGGCAAAGAGGCAAGGGCCAGGCTCTTTTCAGTGGTGCTCAGTTACAGGACCAGAGGCAATGGGCACAGACTGAAGCACAAGAGGTTACTTCTGAATATCAGGAAACACTTTTTTACTGTGAGGGTGACAGAGCACGAAATAGGTTGGCTGGGGTGGTTGTGGAGGCTTCATCCTTAAAGAAATTAAAAAACTGTCTAGACATGGTCCTGGACAACTGTCTCTTGGTGACCCTGCTGGAGCAGAGGGGATGGACAAGATGACCTCCAAAGGCCCTTCCAACCTCTACCATTCTGTGACTCTGTTCCAAGCTAACAAAGCCCGAGATGATCGAAGCCCATTAAATAAGGTCTGGAGAAGACAAAGAAAGTCGTCTCTGTGATCTCTTCCTGGACAAAGGCCAGAGGATGCCCATGGAGACTGCATGGGCTCTGCAAAATCAACCTTCTTTTCCCTGTTCAATGAAAGTGTCTCCAATGCTACAGGGAATTAACGGCTCCTTTAGCAAGATTATTAGTTCTTTTTATAGTTCTGCCTTGCCTCCTTTTCCTAATGAATCTATCCATGCATAAAGTATTTAAATTACCCTAAGTCAATCTGTTTTGCATGGGAATAAATCTCTCCACTGGTTGCAGTGTCACTAGGCACTGGAAATTAAAGCACAAAAATGCTGTTTAAAACTCAAGAAGCAAAGTTATCAACTGAAATGTGCTGCTGTTCCTAGGCTAGCAGAGTGCAGTGATACTTCCTCTCAGAGGGGAGAAGTGCCTTCACCAGTACACTATTTCTTGATATCATTTCAAAATCGTCAACTGTGCAGGTTAAAAACAGATTTTAAAAGTCTAAGAATTGTTGATTTCTTCATACTTGCTTTGGGATTAATTTCAGATTTTTCTTGTTTGTTTTTTTCCATCACGGTAGAGACAAACATTTTCTGCAAATAACAGTTCAGATTTTCCTGTAACTGCACAACTGAGTTGGGACTTAAAACACAAAACAATATTGTAAAAACTAGAAGCATTATCATTTCCTTCTGCTGATGACAAAGTATTTTCCCAACTATTAGAAGTAATCTGTTCTTGTAAATTATTTCCAGTTTTTAAATGGAAGTAATTACATCTTCTAGAGATAGGAATACAAAATCTGAAAGATTCAAGAGAGACTGGAAAAAACCACGAAGTTCTTCTCATCAAGGAAACTGGGGTGTAAAGATTCAGTTAATGCCACTAAGAAACAATGTCAGCATTAGCAAGAGATTTTTCTGCAAAGCTCAGAGAACTTTACAGTGAGTTTTACTAAAACAAAAGCAAGTAGGTTATCAATTACACACCAATGAAATTTTCAGCTCATTATAAAAAAGGGATGGGATGACTAGATTTAGTTACTATCAACATGAAAACATTAACATATCCGAAAATCTTGGAGGTTTAAATATAATCACAGAATTACAAAAAAAAAGTACTTCTTGTTCTTTACAAATAGACCTATTTTATTCAACAGTGAATCTGCAAGCATGCTTGTGTGTGATTGCATATATACATCTGGTTAAAAAAAGAAGCATTAGTATGTGTATATATAGAAATACATACACAAAGAAATGACTTGTTTCTTCACTAGGTATGTATAACATATTCATTAGGTTAAAACAGAGGGTTTCATATTAGGATCTGAAACTGGACTGGGCTGGTATTCCAGTGACACAAGTGAGAATTCAAAAATATGATATTTTTAACAGCTACAACATCCACATTCCATTGTCTCCAACAGCTGTATTTGCTTTTTTTACATTACAGACCATACAGAACACAACGTAAGACTGGATTATAACATAACTATGACTATTCTAGCATAAAACTACTTATAATATCAATAAATGGTAAAACTATTCACTTGCACTGTTGGGGTTTGGGGAAGGAAAAATAAAAGGCAGCTGCAGTAACCTAAGAGTGTTTAAAATGAAGCCAAAAATAATTGCCAAAAGGTTTGGGTGAACACTTCAGAAGCACATAAAAATGACTAGAAAACATTACAATAGTTTCTGTATGTATCGGTCATGCCTTCTGGGTAACCCATCCACCTATGGAGATGAAAACTTGGTTTCTTACTTTAATGTCAGAAGTTCATCTCGTTTAAAAGTAGGGCATGTAAGAAGCATCCACAATGCTCCTATTACAGATGTTATAATCTATTTCAGAAATGAACACATGAACTTCTAAGTGATCTCTGAACCTGCTGAATGCACCTTTTCTTGTAGCAGTAAAAGGTAGAGCAATGAAGGATTAAAATGGAAAACAAAAATAACATTCATCTTCTAGCTAGCTGGAGAAAACTAAAATGAAGTAAATACACAACTAAATGCTGAGAAATCAAATCAGTAGTTCCTTTTTAGTCTATATAATACTGGAATGTAATAATGATCATGCAAACTTAATATCTCCACTGGAAGAAATAGACTTTGTCATAACAACTACTTGTTCAAGTCGTCTTGCACTCCAGATAGTATTGATATAGGAATAAATAAAATCTATATCATACAAGATATATGTAGAGTTGTTTCTGATACATACATGCAATATGAATCTACTGATGTAAAAAAAACTACCACAATAAGCTTAGTGTATTAAGTACAATGAACATATTTCATGAAGTAAACAAGAAAAATCTCAACAGTTATTTTTAGACACTATATTTTAATTTTATGGAATTTGACAACTTTACCCATTAAGATTCTCTTCCTTATACTATGTATGTATAAAGCATTAGAAATTACAATTAGTTAAAAACAGACTGATAGGGGAGAGAAAAATATTTTTGCAAAAACTACACTCTGCAAAACACATTTTTCCTTTCCTTAATGCTCCTTCATTAGTTCTATTATTAAAAAAAGAGGTGTCAATAGCTGCAACAGATTTATTAACTCAGTAGCTCGTTATCAACATAAAACTCAGTTATTAGGAGAAAAACAAATGATATTTTGCAGAAGTGCAATACTAAGATTAAGTGACTTTTCCATTTCGCTTTCTCCTTATCCACTCTTGTGGGTAGTTACTTTGTGCTTTCCTAATTATAAGCCTTACTTCTTATGAGCAATCAATTCTAGTAATAATATAGATGTTGCACAACCAAAGGGATTGGTCATGACACTGAGATATCTGATAAAAGAAGAAGACAGTTTCTATAGAACCATACCTCAAAGGTACTTGACTGGAATTTGTATTATCCTGGAAAAGTTCTCCCTTTGATGTGCCTTATGTTAAAATGATAAATGTATTATAAACTGCTACCTTGGGCTTGGAACCTTAGCTGACTAATTCTCCAGGATTTTTTTTTTCCTCCAGTCAGCTAAAGCATTGAAAGGGTTTCTTTGTACCTTAATTACAACAGTCAATTCGAACACTAGGCTGATTATGAAATCTTATTTCCCTGGAGACTTTCCTGGAGTGTTTATCAGGAGAGTATCTAAGCTCCTCCCAAATGTAAATAACTGTAACACCCCTTGATTAGCATTAAAAAACAAGCAACAACAAACCACCCACAAAACCAGCAATCAACCATGACTGGTGCAGGTAACTACTTCTTGCCTTTTTTAAAATAAAAGGTTGAAACAATCTATAAGCACAAGGCAAAGCACCTAAATGTAGGAAAATGGGCTAAAAAGAACACTTGGGTTTTTAGGAATAAGCACTACTAGAAGTATTTTGCCTTCTGCAAAGCCAGTGGTCACAGGACCCTCCTACCTGAACACCACCTATTTTAAAGAATGCCTTAGTTATTAAGGTGATTAACATAGTGTTATTAAGAGCTTAATAGTGCCAAAATGCTGAATCTGGAAGATTCATGAGCCCCAGTAAATAGAACTCTGAAATGCTCATTTATTTAAGAAGCTCACCCCATTAACTTGCACAATCATTACATCTTCCCCCCCCAACTTTTTCCCTTCTAACCACCCCAAGGTCAAAGAATCCCATAGCTGACAATAATAAAAAGTGTTTAAAAGCTCAGAGAAAGAAGATACTAGCTTGGGTTGACTTGAGAATGACCACATGAAGAAGGTAGAACATTCAGCAATGAATAAAATGTTTAAAATTTCATCTTTTTGAAATAATTTTGACTATGCAAAAGATACAGGAATGCATGCTGTAAGGGAATTTGTGTGGCCTACGCCTTTGGGAATCAATGAAAGCATTTACATCAAACATTTATTTTTTCATTCATGTAAAATTTTCTTCACCAGGAAATCCTACTGGATCACATCATATTTTCATGAGCCACCCAAGGGAAAACACTCATGCAAGTCCCAGGTACTTCAGCAAGCACCACAAACACATAACATGGAAAACAATCAGAAGAGCAAGATAATTTCCTATAAGTACAAAATGATTCCACAAAAAATGAGTAAGCTGGTCATTTTAGGATGTTTTAAATGGATAGTGTCACAGGAGACAATAATTCCAAGGAGCAAACACTACATCTGTGTATCTATGACATCAGCATTTCTTCTTTAAAAAAAGGTGGAAATCTGAATTGCACTTTACAAGTGCCACTTTTTTCCTGACAGAGAAGACAAAATATTTTCTATATAGTGTCATTGATTAGAATTGAGATGAGTCAGAATAAATTTAAATCACTTTAACCTGAGTAGCCTCTTGTCTTCTCCTTGAGCCATCTATGCATAGGACAGACATAAGCCAAGTTACAATGTCATTGGATGTTAACAGCATATTATCAATTGCCTTAAAGAGCAACCTATGACAAGAATTAACTTGATTATTTCTCTTTATTGACTGCATGCACCTTCATCAGCTTAGCTGACCAACAATGTAAGGTAAATCTTTTTGGAAATTGGAATTGATAGGAGCAGAATGGATACAGTGTAGAACAGCAGGGAGCCCATAAATCTCCAGCACCTCTTTTAACAGCTCCAGCTGAACACTGTGCTCTGCATTGCCTGGCCTGTACCTGTGGCATGGTTAGAGAACACCAACTGAGAAATAAGCTGCTCAAGGAAATGAAGAGCTTCCAAACTGTTGTCGGTGTCAAGAACAAAATCCTTCTGAGAAACAGCATCTTGGGAGAAACAGGCTCCCCTAACCTCAATTCTGTGAAGATTCAGCCCTTCTCTGAGATTTCATTTCAAATTGAAATGTGTGGCCTATATATATAAATAAAATAGCAATGAGGTAAAAATCAGTTACGGAGAAATGCAGCCAAAAGAACACCTTAGAAAGACCCCTCTGAAATAGAGAGCACCTTACAAAAGATCTTTATTGCAAATAGATGAAACAAGCAACAAAACCATTGACTAACTTGGTAAATGGAAACTGTAGAGTTAATATGTTTTCTTTTAATCTTCCAGCATTTTAAACACTCCTATTTCAACCTCAAAAGGCACCCTGCACATGCCTGGCAAAATCTTTATAACCACCACGCTGGGTCATTTTACATCCATCTGGGTTTGATACTTTTGTAACCAAAAATGAGAAAAGATCAAGTGATACAACAACCCCATGCTCGGGGGGGTTTTTCTTCCTACACAGAATCTCAAATTCTTGACAATCAAACTTAAATGACAGTTAAAATGGTTATTTTAGCATCAATTTCAAAGAAAACTTTGAGATTTCAAGCAAACTCTGTAGCTGTGAGGTCAAATTCTATAAAGCCTGTTTTATTTTGCTTTAGGCCCACACCAGACTTTCACGTGAAGGATGAGTGATACCCTGAGCACATATACACACAGTATATGTTGTTATGATGGAGAAAAAGAAACTTACCCTTAGGCCAAAAAACCAGCAGGGATTTTTAGGGGGTTTTGGGGTTTTTTAAGCCCTCAAAACCAGATAGCACACATAAATTATGAAAGCATCATGCATTGATCTTATAATAATTTAAAAGTGATGTTCTTGACCTGGTGAGATGTTTACCAATATACTGATAAATAAGAAAACATCTTGAAGAGTAAGAAAATATTTTAGAAGAAATAAGGAAGGAGAAAATAAATGGGTCTGTGTAGCTATCAAGAAGATTTCTAGGATGGCAAGAAAAGGAGCTCAGGAGAACTGATATAGACTTAAAAGTACATTTCTCAAGACAGAACTGTTCCTCCTCAGAAAAAAGCAGACACATCTCAAGTTATCTGCTCCAGTCAGGAGTGCCAAAATTATCACCATAACATAGTAAGCCCTAAGGTAAGAAAGATTTGTATGCAGATATGTATTCTGTTTGAAAATATTTGCTTCAAAAGGTTAGTCACTTAGACAACAGACAGTACCTTCATTTTAAGGTTTCCAGACCAGCCTACTTGCACAATTCCTCACTGAGAGCACATGTGGATATCTGGATTCTTTTTAACTTGCTAAATAAAAGTTGTTAATATCCAGAAGGGCTGTAATACAGAGCCAGGTCTAAAATATGGAGAGCTAAAAGATTTAAGTCCTGCCACAAAGGGGCTTCACCCAGATTAGAAAGGAACAAAGACAGGACTAATCTTACTGCTGCCACTCAGCCCGAGCTCGCTGGGCACTCTTAATTGTACCCTTTGACATGTACAAAAATGCAGAACATCAGTGGAAAACCATTTATTTAAGTTCTATGTGTTATACATAAAAATGCTTTAAAAATGAATAATGTGAGAAGTTTTGATGTTAAATGGCATGTGTGATGAGGTTTCCCAGCTCAGCGCAACCCAGCTGTGACCGCAGCCAATGCAGTGTGGGTGGGAATGCAATAAAAATAACACTTCTCCAACCCAAATCTAGGATGTTGACCATCTGTATCACAATTCCATTATGCAAATAAATACTTATCCCATTTAGAGCTGAAGGAAATGTAATAAAGTTAAGTATTTATAGAATAGAAATGGATTTGTAAACCCTATTTTCAAGTAATCTGTTTATAATAAATTTTACTATTGCTTACTCCAGGCCTGAAAGATTTTGAAAAAAAAAAAAAAAAAAAAAAAAAAAAATGAGAGAACTGGCCCAATAAGTTAAAGTTCCTTAAACCTTTAGATGATCTATTTAATATTTTAATTTGACTTTGCTTTCTTTGTTAATAGTACCACTTGGGATAGGCATTGAAAGCTCTTCCACAAGAGTTGCAATGGAAAAGCCTTAGTTTGAGACAACACATGCCTGCCTCAGGGGTTACAAGACAAATCAATCTATTTTCCTCCTTTCCTCCAAGGGTAATTGGCCTTTAAAATTACAGAGGAAAATAGGTCTTCATGTCAGTACAATGCAGGCACATAGACAGCCATTTCCCATTTCGTTTTCAGTTTGATTTCTCAGCTGAGAACTAAACTTATAAAGGTGGGAAAATAAAAAGAAGATGAAGAGGAACGATTGCATCAGTTCAAATCCTCTCCAATAATAAGCAGCACTGTGACCAGCATTTCAGTCTGGAATTTGCTGAAGCCTGCTATGAATAGCTGTCATTTCCCTAGTCAGTATTCTGTTATTCTTGTTTGTGATAAAATTTACTCAAATTTTTGTGACAGCCTGTACTACTGGCATTCATGGAGATTTGTCAGAGAATTAAATTAAATTGAGAAGTTATAATTATTGCTTCATTTCTCATACAATCTCACCAAGTAATACTGATTTTTACCTCATTCTTATGAAAATGCCTTTTCCAAGCTGCAATTATATCCCTACAATCCTTACCCTGTGCTACACACACAATCATGTATAACCTTAGAGTCTGAATACTGTTAAGCAGTATACAGTAAATTTTAACTTGGCTAATAAGTTATTTCAAAGCAGTGAAACTCAGAGGATAGCCTTCCTATGTTTCTGATTGCTTTAAGTGTGATTTGGAAGACATTACACCTATCATACCTCTAGCAAGAAATTCTCATGCAAAAATATTTTCCAGTGCATAAAGATGAGCAATCAGCTAAACTACAACTAATGCACAAACCCAGTAACAACAAAGAAGTTGAGAAAGTCAAAACAACTTAGTCTTTTAAAAACAGTACTAAAATTCCCTTGAAACACAGTATTGAAAGTGTACCACTAAACCTTTAATGTGAACTTGCTCACTGGGAGTGTGTGTACAGGTGTAAAGAAATTATTAGATTTGATATCTGAATGAACTCAGGTTCCCATTAGAGCCTGAATGCTCCAATGACCCTATTTTTTCCTTCCAATGCTCCCAGACCTGATCAACTTAATTATTCTGACTAGTGAAACATTTAGGACATGAACGTATGATTTGTTTTAAACCAAATGAGACAACTGAAAGTACTTCATAAAATAACATTAAAAAAGAACAAGATATGTGATGTGATGTGTCAGAGTGGAGGAAGGTCAGGTCTAAGAAACATTAACAAAGAAACAGAAAAAAAGATCCCCTGCAATCAAATTATATTTATTCAGATATTTTCCCGTGAACTTCTAATTTGTAACCTTTTTTTCATCTCATGTTCAGTGAAAAAGGTATATCTTGCAAATCAGAATGGGGAAACAAATTTCAGAGAATAAATAAACTGGGTCTGCCTCAGTAAGAAAAAACCACAAACCTCCAAAGACAGAGAAAGTGTCTGTCCTTTCATGGCAACATGCACTTTTAGTAGTTGTCCAAAAGTAAAATTAGATCCTCTAATAAAAATGATTTTATGACAGAGAGAATAGATTTGCTGATGCAAAAGATGTGTTTCTCTAATGGTACCTACTATTTTACTGTTAAAGAAAGATGTATCCATATTCTGAACATATTTGGTGTGAAGCTAATAAACCATACTCTTCCTAAATAATGTAATATAAAAACAGCTTCCAAAATGTCCTATTCCCAGCTCCCCTATTAACACCACTGCTCTAACAATTTGTATTTGCTCTGAAAGTGAGTTGACTGTAAGGTTACGGACAGGACAAAGAAATAAAGACAGTAATAGGTTCTGAACCTCAAGTATACAAGCAGCCATAAAGTTAGCATCTTCTCATCTGAATGCATTTGTCCTTAAAAAGAATCAAACTGACATCAAAGTGGTCCCCTTGCCCCTTGCCTCCTTTCACTAATGATATGTAATGGCTGCTGAGCCTGCAATAAACGTGTTTATGTCCAGCTAGATTGCCATCATTTTACAATCTAATCTGATACTTTTAGGAAAGAAGAGAGTCACGAGAGACCAGCACCAGCTTGTGCTGAAGGCATTTCTTGACATCAGCCTTCACTTCGCACTTCACATGGAAGTATTCGATTTGACAAAACATACTAAACGTCAGGAGAGAAGGCTCTTCACCTCTTCTCCAAAACTGCCTGATAGAAGTCAATACCAATTCCTTTACACAGTTACAATCAAAACCTGACAGATGAAAGTCAAAGGGGAAGCTCGCTCTCTATTCCCAACAATATTTTATTGAAGAGCGGCGTAGGAACGCGTTTGCCTCGGCAGGATCCCCCCCGCCTCCACCTCTCAGTTTAAATACTGGAAGCTACATCTCCCATGCACAGATGCTTTACTCTTTGGATACAACACTGAAGTAACGAATGAAATGTAGAGAAAAAAGGGAGAAAGTTCTCTTTTCTGCAAAGGAATTTTTCTTAGAACAGAAGTTGGGTAACGCTCCTGAAAAGCAACTATTTCCTGCCATCTCATGTTAACTGGCTAGGATAGTTTTTCTCCATACCCAGACAATTGACAGCACTAGTCAAGAACAAACAATTTTCCTTATAGCCTGAAAAAGTCTGTCTCCTGTATTTTTTATGCGTCAGAAGCAAATTCTCTTTATATATATATATAAAAAAATAACTCTGCAATAACTTGTAGTCTACATGTAAAATGAAATATTTTAAATAATACAATAAAGGCAGACTATCCATAATTATTTTTTGATTAAATAAAATATCAGCATTTTTTATTCATGGCTAGGTTAACATTTACAATTCAGCACTTTGCAATATTTAAATGGAAATGAATATGCTATGAGAAAAACTTAAAACTACATCACTCCTGTATGACCGGCTGGCACAGGCTCTAGTCTTCCGTGGCCATCTGCACCTTCATCGTGCAGCATGAAAGAAAAGCTCCTGCCTGAGCCTGGCAAGATGATCTCATCATACCTGTTGCTTTTCTACACACCCCAACTGAGAGTAACTACATATTGCATGTGACTTTTACCATAAATTATTTGCAACAAAGGCATATGCAGGTTATGGGAATGTGAAACTGTTGCTGATTAAAAGGCTTCATACAAGAAAGTAATTTAGACCATACATGGCAAACACTGAGGCAAAATATAATAACTTTTAGGAATTTAGGAGGCTAATTTCTTTCTTGGCTGAGCACAGAGAACTTCATTATGATGCAACATGAGACCTTGGTGCTCACATAAGGCTGAATTTGACCCTTTATGTTCATATAAAGAATAAAAGTGTAGAAGCACTTAATGGTGTGAGAGCGCCACAAGTTTGTATTACAGAGCTTAAAAACATTTTTCTTTATTGATACTTGTATCTGAGAAGTGCCATTTTGTAAGGTTTCCTGTGCTACTTCAGTAACAACTCTCTCAGATTATGGAACCCAAAATTTAACCCCATAAATCTTCACAATCCTGATTTATTTTGCTTGCAAAACTGCCAAGGTATCCCTCACCCATCAGTACAGCAAGGACCTCAAATTAAGGAGGGCAGGAGTAGTTCAGATGGTTCCTAAGAACCTGCAAGTACTTTTGCAAAGACTAAGGGGATAACAATGTTTAGGTGTACTATTATTGTCTGCTTTTTAAAAACAGGCTTAACAACTCTATGGCTTTTTAAGACCATGCACCAAAATTTACTTCAAAATAGGTCTGACTACCTAAATGAATCCTGATTTTAACTCAATATTGCCACAGCTGTTCCAGAATCAAAATACCTATATACACATGGTAGCTGCTTTCTAAGGTCAAGCTTTTCTGCCTTTCCCAGATGCAGAACTACAAACCCTTCCTTTACTACACAATGAGCTGTGAAGGTGCTGATAGCCTGGATTATGCATTATGAAGAGGGCCCTAAAATATGTTATAATCTATATTAAAAGCAAGACCAGGTCTGGCTTGATAGACATGAACACAAGAATATGTAGCAAGTACTCAATGCAAGTTCCAGAAGTTTTTAATAATGATTTTACTTTATTTTAAAAGAAAAATATAGAGATAAAAAGAAGTTAGGCTCTTCTAACTGAATCAGATTTCTTCATCCTACTGTTTCTACCAAAAATGCTCTTGAGGTCACCAATTAACACAAGATACCTTATTACAACCCTCAAGTGCTGCACTCTATGGACAAACTTCAAAAATGGAAAATAATTGGCATCTTTCAACCTTTCAATACTAGAGCTATAAACTTGTGAAATTACCACTTAAGGAAGGAGCTCCAGAGCAAGCAATGCCACAGTTAACATTGTGCTTGGTTTTGTAATGTAATAATATAATCTTAATATAGGTTATACATTTTAAAAAATATTTTGTTAAAGCTTGGCATGTTGTCTTTTAAGCACTTATAGATGAAGTGAACTTAACAATTCAAAGCTAACAGATGAAGGAGTTAAGAAATATTTTCCTATGAGTTTTTAACTACTATTTAGATTCAAAAATAACTATATCCAAATGCTACTGCCAACATTCATAGCATGAATAAAAACATTTTTACAGACGTGAATGCTAAAAAAGCAAAATGAGAGTAATGTGCTGACTACACCAGAAAATTAGTCTTTCGTTCAGAACTTCAGGAATGACCTTCTTTTAAAGAACATACTCATCCAAAATGTTTCTGGCAATAATCTGTAGTATTTTCTCCTGGAGATCTTGTATAAATATAAACAGATTTCTCCCTGCCCCTTTTGGTGTTAAGTTTATCTAGCTACCTAATCTTAATTAAGGTAACACAGGACTGCTGTTCATAGACACCTGCCTGGCTGCTGACTTGTGCCACGCAGCCTGGCTCCTCTGCAGCTTTCCTGCCCCTTTTACTCACTGCAGAACTGGAGCTACACTGTGATGGAAACCACACTTCTCCAGCTCCACTGAGCTCTGCCAACTCTGCTTTTGAGCCTCACTTGGTTACTGCATTGTTTCAAAAGTGAAGCTACTTCCTACCAATTGCTCACAATCCTCCTGTGTTCTCTGACCTCTCTGTCAGTTATTAATTTCCTTAATGCATTATCTATCAGTTATTCTTCCCTGGCATACTAAAGTTACACTACATTTTAAAACTCACTTGCAGATTACACCGAAATACTCCAACTTCTGCACTGATCACTGAAAATGAACTGTATATTTAACTATCAACAGGGCAACTGAGAACTACTGAGCACATCTACTCTGAGAAGGAACAGACAACCTTCAGTACTTCCTCAATATATAACCAAGCCAGATACCAGGAATTCTAGGTAACAAAGACAACCATATGGAATCCTGCATTTCACCTTTTTAGGTAGCTAATGAACAGCCATTAGATCCTTTTGTCATTTTTTTATGCTTCTATCAGCAAGAATCTGAAGCACAGCATGGTTACATGACAGGAGAGCATGACTTCCCATGACTGTACTCTCTTGGTTCCAGCAGTGATGAGGACAGGAAAAAAGAAGAAAGGGAGGGAGGAAAAGGCATCTCAAATGCTTCCCCCTACTTCATTAGTAGGAATGACAAGGCAAGCCTCCTATCTCTTAGTGTTTGTTTAAATATCCTCTGCCATTCTCAGCCTTCTTCATCACAGAACATAAACTGTAGCTATTACACAGACTCTTCAAATGTTTTTTGGAGTCCTCCATCAACTTCCTCTCCACACTGAACCCACTCTACCCAAATAGCTGATTTTAATTTGTAGGTGAACCAGCTTCATTTTCACCTGCTTTTCCCTCTCAGCATTTTCAGAGCATGGCTATATAACCTTTCTTCCAAAAACCTGGATTGATATCCACAACATTATGTAAGCATGTCACCATTCCTCACGCTGCTCAGTATCTTGGAAAAAAGGAGATAACCACTCAGTCTTTTGTCTAAAAAGTGGGGACAAACATCCCACCTGTTCAGCTCATGCAATGTGTGTAAGGGTAAAGCTTGAAGCAATATATTCACATTTGCTTGGGCTGGATGGGAAGAAGTAATGAAACCTTCTACAGAGGTGCTCAGGAAGATTTTGGAATTTGAATTCTGCTCTTCACCCTTCCCCAGACTGTGAAAACAGAAGGGAAGGGCAGGGCAAGGGGAGCTTGGCTGGGTTTAAGGTAGCAGAGGAGGCTCAGAACAGGTCACTGCTGAGAGTGCAGAAAAATGAGCAAGTCACTCAGGGACAAATCTTGGCCTTAAGCATCTTCTGAACACAAAGGACTTGATTTGGTCATAAAGATGGGGGTTGTTGGGTAATCTTTCACTGTTGCACAGAAGAGACTTCAGAACCCCATGTCTCCTTTCAGTTGCCTTCAAGCTTTGAAAATAAAGTTTTGTGCCACGAAAGACAGATCATTTTTCTTTCCAAAGTTGTTTTCCTTTTAGAAATCTAGTTTACAGTACCATGCCAGTACTAGTTTTACCATGCAAATGAGGAAATTATTAATTTAGATGGAAGAAAAAAAAGTCCAGAGCCTCTGTCTGGGGGGGGAGAGAGTAGGAACTTACTGAGATTTTGCTGCCAGAGAAAATTACTAGGAAAATACATCCTTAATGCCACTAAAATAACATTAATCCATCAGATATTTTTTGCCCAAAGCTGGCAATGTCCTTTAGAATTATGTTTTGCTATATGTAAACAGTTTTAACTACAAGCTCCTTCAATTTCATCTGAGGGAATATTTTTTCACGCTTGAACTAGTTTCATCTTTACAAATAACCAAGTCAGTGTGTTAACAGTTTACACCTATTTGTGATTTACTAGGCACTACTGTGCCCTTTTAACTATCATCCACCCCTCCCTTGTATTTTCTTCTAACTCCTAAAGCCAAGGAATCCTGCTTGCTTTTAAAGCCATCACAATGAAAATCATGACCAGCTGGTCCCTCGTCCAGCAGGAGCAAGTGAATCAGATTTCAGAGCACACAATGCAAAGCTTGTTTCACTGAATTACACTCCTGACCAAAGGACCTGTTACCTGTTTGTTTGTATTCTCCTTAACTAAACGTTCTAGGCAGCACTTTCTACAAAACAGGACTGAGACTTTGCTGAACACTGATGGTAATTCTTGTTAATGTCCAAGTATTTATCTTGCACTGGATATTCAAGGAAACAATGATGTAACTTAATGACATTTTTGAGGCTCTTAAACTACTTCATCAGCAGGTTATGATGAATGAAAAAATCAATCAGCAAACTTCTCCAATTTTCCAACCTAATATTTCAATAGAAAGTAGCAAGAAAGACAATAATAAATAAAAGAGAGACTGTATTTCATGTTAATGACTTGAAAGCTAGCTAGGATCTGGATAGAGAAAGCCATCTCTACAGACCTTTTTTTGTAAGGATGGGAGCTTTAATTTTTTTATTTTTTTTTTTAATTCTATGAAATATACATCTGTGATTTCAGATTATACTCAGTAGTAACGCAAAAGCAAACTGTAAATGAAAAATTTTCAGAAGTTTTAATACAGAATTTGTTGAAGAGATTTTTTTCATAAAGTATGCTGACTGCAGTTTAAGGCAAATAATTATTTCATAAAACAGCATGCTTGCAACCAGCTGAAAATATCTATAGCACAGAAGGGAAAAAACAAGGAAGATAAATACTCTGAAGTATGTGAAGTCTTTTCATATGCCTTTTAAATTTTTTTTACCAAAATGCATTTAAATACTCTGCACAACACAGATGCGTGAACAGTAAAAAAGAGGCAAAGTGCTAACTGTAATTTGATTTATTGTGTTTGTTTTGAGTTATAGTTCAAGCCAAGCCTTATGTACTTGGAGTCCAGCACAGCGTGAGACAGCCATAATGCCTGCAAAGTCCAGTAGGAAGGATTAGTAAATGTCACAATACCTTCAGGGCACAGCAGAGCCTGAAAATAGGTAATGCTTCAAGAGTTGAAACAGGAAAAGTACAGCAGGGTGCCTTGAACAGAAATCTGCATCAGGCTGAAAGGTCTACTAACTTGAGCTTAATGAAGAGAAAAAGAAAAGGTCACTCTGCATTGCAATGGGTGTATCTCAGCTACAGCTGTTTGATGTGACTGATGCAATCATTCTGCAGGCCAGCAAAACAACTATTAAAACAGTCCAAGTCACACAGTGCCTCTTAAAAAAAGACCATCCCCTTTTCCTCCACAGTACCACACACAGACGTTGACAGGACTGTTCACAGAAGGGACCTTCTGAACGTTAAATGAACTTTAAAATAAGTGTATGTGTTTATGTATGTGTATATAAACCCATTTTATCACTTAGAGAAACAATGAATTTTAGAGAAACAATAGTCATTTAACAGGCAGAGTCTCACCGGAAAAAATTACATCGTAGGTAATCTAAATAGCTGATGTTTAAGACTTCTGATTTTAATTTACAACATAGGTAATGACTTCCTGGGCAATGTCTGCAAATTGATAAGCTTCATAATTGAGTAAAAATGGTTATGATGTATATTACTGTTCACATGTGGTCATTTGAACATTGATTAGCATATGAAAACAATTATCATTTTGCAGTTTTAAAGACACTACAAGCAAATCACTTTCAAAGTAGTTGTACATTTTAATTCTTCTTTAAAAATGCTCCCATGGTAGGGCATTTTAAAAATCTTCACCATCTGAAATCTGAATAAAGAAATACAACTTTAAATATTATAGAAAAGGAGTATTTTGTGCAACAACACCTGAGAACATTAGTTTCGTTCTCACTTGCCTTCACTAGATCTCTCAACTTCAATGAAGGGATTAAGAGCACACTGCAATATTTTATTACAAAATACTTACGTACATTTACAGACTATGTTAACTTTACAGACTTCTGAGTTTCTTCTCAGTTTCTTCCAAGTTTGTTGCTATAAAATTATTTTTCAAAGTATTTTATTTCTATTATTTTATTTCTGCTTCATAAGAAGTACAAAAGGTTAAACCTGCTGCTAAACGTCCATTTCTCTAAAGAGTAGTAAGGTGTGATAGAAAGTTCCAGAATCTTTGCAAAAACCAAAACAAAGTGACAGTAACCATGAGAGTTTCATTTTTTTGTGTGTGTGAATGAGGATACTTAACAGGATTTTAGACTGCAGTTTGCCAATGACGAACTGTTAAGATTAATGATAGAGATAAGCCTCAGAAAGACTGTTTTGCATATTAAATTGTCATCAAAAACCCCTCAGGTTTCTAGGAAAAAAAAAAATTTAAAAGGGAGTATCTTCATACCAATTTATCAGTGAGAATAATAATTTACATCCCACCATGACCATTTCCTCACAAAATCACATTTTGGAGCTTCTAACAAATGCACAGCACTCATATTTCTGTAAATAAAACATTAGTTAACTTAGTAGTTAACTTGCAGAACAGTAAAATCTACGTCTACAACCTAATTTCACCTAAGCTGTTTAACACCATGATCTAACCACTCCAGAAAAGAAAGGTGAATATATGGAAGAGAGATGGATGAGAGAAACATATTGAGTTCTGTACTATGTTGAAGGCTGGTAAAGGTATAAAATAACACAGCAAGGGTATAAAGGAGGAGTAGGAAAATATGTAGGTTTATACTAGTAACAGTCAGAGCAAGTAGAGACACTAGCTGGAACATGAGGAGAGGAGAGAATGGGCACAGAACATAACAACAGAGAGACGTTTACCTACCCCATACAGATTGAGTAAATGTCAAATTGAATGGTTATGTAGAGATCAATCTTTTCAACACTATCAGCGACCACCCCATGGAGAAGCTCAAGAAAGAAAAGAAAACCTTTATGCTTACGCAAAGTAGCTTTTAGAGGATGTAGTTTAAGGTCCATCCTGTAGCAGTAACCGTGTGGTAACTGTGACTTAACATCCTTCATGAGCAAAACCACACCAAAAATAGACTAGTTCTGTTCAACTTGAAACAGGAGGCTTATGGAAAACAAAAAAACCCTCAAACAAACAAAAAAAAGGAGGGAAGTTGTTAAAAAAGTTAATGGACAAATTATTCACCTCTTAAAGGTGGCGTAAAGAATGTTTAAACATGCTCTATTCAGAAATATACAGCACAGACATACCAAGTAACTGAGACAGGTTTAAGATACAGGAAAAGAAACAGTCTGACCATGCAGTGGGATACAGGAAGGTGTTATAGACAAGCAGGCATCCTTCTAAACACTCAAATTCTATCTAAATTAATGAAATGAAGCATCATCTTTGCATCACAACTCCATTCTGAGGTGTTACACATGCACACAAGGCAAGACCAACAAATCTACAAAGACAAAAGCAAACCTTGATAGTAGATTTATTTCCTATACATCTAAACAGTGCTGGAAGTCTCATGAAGCATCTCAAAAAATCCAAGGTCAAATAGAGAGTCAGTATTTAAGCAAACCACTTCACCCTGGATATTCTGGGTCTAATCCCAGTAGTTTAGCCAGCAGTTAAGCTGTCTTTCCTTCTTTCACTCTGAAAATGGCTTAATGATCCAGTTTGGTCCTATGCAATTAAAACCTCCCTGCCTCTAAATAACAACTGATGTAACTAAATAGTAATTCTTATCCTGAAGAATTTATATCAAATCTATAACACTAATATTGACCATATTCAGGTAATACACTAAAATAATTGATTCTTACATCTCCAATCCACTGCCTCTGCAAAATTTACTTCTTGTACAAGACTGCAAATTAATTCATGTCATGCAGCCTCTGTATTTCTCGCTTAGGAAAAGAATAAAATTCTGTTTCTTAATGTGCTTTGTCTTGCTTTTTCTTTCCGATGACCTATGAGATGACTGTTTATGTGAACTACAAAGAGGCTGAAGGACCTGGGCTTGTTTCCCCTCATGAAGAGAAGAGCTAAGGAGGGATCCAACAGTAACCTTCAGCTGCCTGAAGGTGAATCACAAAACCCAAGTCAAATGCTTCTTGGTCATGGCAGAAAGTAAAACAAGAAACAGCAGTTCAAACCTGCAGCTTAAATGTTAGGAAAAAAATAAATTATACAATAGGAATGCACTAGAATGGGCTACCGAGGAGGTTCTGCAGGTTTTCAGGACTTGGTTTGAGCTGTGATGATAATCCCAGTCCAAGCAGGAGCCTGTAGTAGATGGTTTCCAAAAGCCCTTCCAAACATTTCTCACACCCTATCAACTCCCCAATTCTTGGCAAGCACGTATCAGGGATTCAGAAATAATAAGTATTAACACCAGTTATTTTTGGCTTGTCATTTGTATTTGCACCCATACTCTTAGCAATTCTAAATGCCAACGCTTTGGTTTCAGTGATATTTTTCAAACAGGGAAGGGGTTTTTTTGCCAATTTATCATTTCTAATCTGTTCAAAGCTTAAGCCAGAACTCTTCAGTGAGACTTCTTCCTAAGTAACTGTACATAATGAAAATAAATTAACATCTATTATTTAGCTCTGTTCTTAAAATAGTTAACATATGCCCACAGGCTAAAACATCTACTGAAAAAATAAAATTTATAGATAGGGGATCTTCAGCACTCTCTGAGGACTCAGTGATAACATAGGGTAGAACTAGGGCTCAGGCTACCTGCCTGAAATTCCTGATTGCACAGAACTAGCAGCAATGGCTCAGAATTTAATAGATGCAAATTATTATTACCATCATATTCAGAACTACAATAGCCATAGTCAGGTGTGATTGAACCCATAACACAGGCATTTAGGAAGTGCAGCTATGGAGACAGTGCAGCAGTTGTATAGTTTTGGCTGTTTATTCCACAATATTTTACAACCCTGCACCCATGGTGCACATGCTGGCCATGTCCTAGCTGTGGAGCAGTTGCATTCCTCAGCAAGGTACCCTGCTCATTTTATTTTAGGTACCCAGTAGAGAACAAGGCAGGTCACTTCTGGCTTGTGTGTCAGGGTTTCCTTCCAAATGGCCTGGAGGAACACGATGCATCAGGATGCAGACGCAGCGAACATGTGGACCGAGACTCTTGAATATGCCATCAAACATCTGTCCAGGCCACAGCCACAGCCAAAGGGACTGCAGGCAGCAGGGCAATGGGGAGAACAGCCTCCCTGAGTGATGTAAACACAGAAAAAGCTCTGGAGATTGTCTCCCATCATCTTCAGCTAAAACCCCAGAGAGGAAATTGTGCAAGGACAAGGAAGGAGAGGGGAGAAAAGGACTGAGGAAACTTATTTATCCTTTCTTAAATTGATTATGCCTCGGTTTCTGATGGATTTCACCAAAGAAACACAATACTGACAGAATCTGCTCCATAAAAGCAAAGAATAAGAATATAACCAAGCAGAGAAGCAAACTTTGACAAATTCTTGAGATGTCACTGAGATTGCTGAATGTTGTGTACTACAGGAAAAAAAATACATAACTGAGAAAAGTGTCAGCATGGAAAACAGAAGGAAATTATGAAGTTAAAAGAAACCAAAGGGGAAAAAGATAGAGCACTGACTGCTCTGTGTAATACCGAGAGAAAAGAGATTTCTGATTTCTGTATGGGGTTTTGGTGTGGTGGGGGTTTTTTTTTTAATTACTTCTTATGGCCTTATTATAGCAAAGACTGTATCTGTAAGGACAGGACTGATTGACAGATGTCTCTGCAGTGTGCATGGTCTGAAAACAGGAAGCACAAGCAATATGAGCTCCACTTTATTCTAAATATATGACATACACTTAACTCAAAAAAAATTATAGGGCTACTTCAAGGGAATGGTAAATTATTTGGTCTAAAACCACTGTGATAATCTCGTAGTTCCTCCTTTGAATTGTGGTATAAGTTTTAGTCATCACTGAAAACTGCACTGAGAAAGCCCTTGTTCAGGGGAGAATTACAGTCCAAATAGGACTGAAGAGAGGAATTCCCAAAGGGTAATTACAGAGAGTAATGTGCTGGAATTTGCCCACAAAGCTTGAATATACAGGGGTGCTGAAGTGAAAACCCTAATGAGTCCTATCTGGAACGCAAACAAACCCATTTCAGGTGAAAATGCATCAAATGCTCCTACTCCCACATAAACGGGATCTGCCTAGTGAGAGTTTGTGCTTTTTGAAAGACATAATGGAAAAAAGTTTCCAAACTAATAAAACATTATTAAAAATAACTTTTATACTAGAAGTATAATAGAATTATAAAAGTAAGTAAAGTTTATTTTATATAGAAAGACTATGCATTATCAAGAGGAATGCAAAATAGGATACAAAAGTAACTTTTATTAAACTACAGTGGATTTGACCTTCTGACTATTTTCCCACAGCTTCTAGTAAACCTGCTTGTTCTCCCAAAAAAGGATTAATTTCCATTGTCATTAGATCTACGATTTCAAATAATTGTTCAGATTTAATTGCAAACATGCCTTTGCTCGTAGTTCATGCCTTTTTGAAGCTGGATTTCAGAAACTAAAACATGATTTAGATTTATAAAACCTGGGACCACCAGAGGCTGAACACTGTATCCTCAAGCTCAGCCTGAACACAGAAGGAACAACAAAATACAGGCAAGTAATTTTATTTATTTCCAAAGGACAGACGGGATGACATATGGGTTCAAAATACTGTAGAGACTCCAAGCCTGAAGCTATAAACACATACCTAATGTGTACTTCATACGTACATTTACCATCCACTGCATGTGTATTGTGTGTATATGTACACAAATATGTATGGGGGAAATATATAGGATTTGGGAAAACCTATTAGAAATCTGTCACATTAGAAAAAACAAGGAAGAAAAGTTAATTAATGGGAAATAATGCAGCTCAGGAAAATACTTTCATACTACTTCAGATAAGACATTAAATGGTGTGCCATAGCACACACAAGGTAAAGAAAGAAGTAGAATAAAGAAAGCAGAAAATAAAACTACTGCCCATATCTGGTAAACATAAAGCCATGCTACGTGGTGGATGAACACACTGTCAACAGCAGCAGCCTGGCAGCTCACTGCAAGAGAATGAAAGGTGTGGGGACAATATGGCTCTATATTCACTGGTAACTCAGACAAAAATATGTAGAGCATGGAAGAGACTATAAAAATCTCTTAAATGTTTGCAGCTGAATTGATTTTTCTCTCAGACGTCCTTGTAGTTGTGATTGAGCAGTGAAACTATAGCTAATTATTATAAGCATGGTCATTTAAAGTCAATACAATAATAGATAGTCACAAGAAACAGACTCTAAAGTAGCACTTTCTTATAAGACAGTATTAGAATATGAAAGTCTTTCTTTCAATTTTCCTTTAAAATAAATTTGACCAATTCATTCAGAAATCAATTCTTATTTTACTCTGAGTTTACTTTTAACTTTAAAGATAGTATTATATGTGATCTATGCACATGGCTACATATGTTCTTCATTAGAACTGGTATGAACAGATGTTCTAAACAAAGGACAAGCAGCAAACCCCACCTGAAACCATGTCCATTTTTAACTCAGCTGAGGAGGGAGGGGAGAAGAAAAAAATTAAAATGCAAAGAAGGATTTATGAATGGAATTTATTTTTTATCTACCAGTCAGCCTAAGTTGAAACATGAATAACTGATTTAACACTGAAACGGTATTCAAATATTTGACTCCAATCCCCTATTGCTTCTAAATTCATTCAGAAGTCAAGATTATTAATTCTTCCTGACAGAAAATCAAGATTTAATGATCATCTGATATCCCTTAGGAATTACAAAGTAAACTTAGATGATAATTCAGACAAAATAAAATGATTTTACATATATAAGAAAACCATCATGCAGAAGGTCTGTTTAGGTACTTCCTTTGGGGCAGTAACTAATTTTTTTAAAAATACGAAGGAAAAATTTTGATAGGTAGAGTAAAAAATTTACAACCAAAAAGGGGACCTTTATTAATATCTGCAGACCTTCTACCATGCTACTCTCTACTTAGATAAAAGAGACAAACAGGCGCCCTCAACCACACCTTAACATACAAAAGACTTTTAACCAAATGACCTTGTTGCAATAATGCTTCCTTTAAGACAACGTTGCTTCCAAGATCAAGGTGTCTATTCACCAAGGCACATCAGGTCAAAATTGTTAAAATTGTTGTGTTTTGTACAATGTTATAGAGAAAATTACTTCAACCCAGTAAAAATGATATGCTGTAAATTATTTTTAGGTAAATTTTTAGCTTTCAGGTCATGTCTGCAGGGAAGTAACGTTAGAACTAACAGTGGGGTGAAAAATGGAGATGCAGAAACTGTACAAGCCTCTGCATTGATTTTTTTTTTTTTTGGCCCCAGAGTTCTCTTTGCTAGCAGAAACACTTTAAAACAAAGTACAAGCCAATGACAATCTATTTATATAGGACTGTGTCCATGTTTTATTTTGTAGATTGTTTAATGATATTTATAAAGCACTTGAAATTGTATCTCTCCAATGTACATATATTGCCTTTCCTTGATGCAATTTTACTATAAACACCAAAAATCCAAGCAGGGCAGCATTCTGCCTAGCACTGAGTAAAAGATTACACCCGAAAATTTAAGAGCCAAAGAAAGCTCTAAAGGCAGTTCCAGGCTGCAATAAAAAATCCTGACAGATGCTTCTTTGAAATCCTTTAGTTGTATAAACTTGAAACAGGATTTAGAGGCTCGCACTAATCTGACCTGTGAAAAAGAATTCTTGCTGATGCCCAATCTATTTGTTTTAGCCTGACCATTCCAGCAACACACATCAAACAGAGGAAAGGGGTGGGAACATGCCCAACTCTGCAACACCAACTTAAGTTTCAGGGATGGAGACCAAACCAGCTGATTTCAGGTACTTTACAGGTACCTTCCCTGATTTCGGGTACTAATATGTAAATGGTTAAGAATTAATGCCTGAATGAAAGTCACAGCAAAATGTCAAAGTTCTGCCTTCCTTAAAATCTTAAGACCTATCAATCTGAAACATAAACAAACTTTTATAAAGCACAGTTTGATGTTTTTCTTCCCCTTAACATTTCTGTACAGCAATTCAGAAACTATTTTGGAGACCTTCTGTACATCTGCAGAAATGATGGGTGAAGATGAAAAGTAAGAACAGCATTTCCTTTTTCCTTATTGCAGTTCTAACTCCAGCATTTTTGCCCTATCATCATCTATTTCACCTAAATGTAGTTTTATTTTTAACAACACGCTTCCAACAATAGCAAAGGGCTTCCATATATTTCTATGACATTCTTCACACAGTTAAATTGTGCATTTAATTTTCGCATACAGTTCTTGATTTGTAAACATCACTGGTATTAAGTGAGTTGCAGAACAGACAGTTAAAGATGAAAGCATCTTTGAGTTGTCCTTCATTCTAACTTTATATGACTTCTGGGTTCCCTAACAGCACCATTCTTACCTATAAAATCTATTTCTTTGCTATTTATTTTAAACATAAAAGTTAAAAGGCACACTGAAAAGTGCTGAATATCTTAAGTGGTATATGAGGAACTTGGGAACTGCAGGAAGTAATTAACTCTCTTAGGCTTTTAAACCCCTCCTTTGTTCTACCTTCCCATTCTGCTTTGTCAATTTGAAAAAGTATTTTGAGATATCACCTGGCTATTAAAGAGTGGAAGAAGGAAGCTTTAAAAGCAGCCATAGGAACAAACACAGTCACACCGGTACCCCTACCAAAAAAGAATGGCCAAAGGAATTTATTGTTCAACGTATCTATGCATCTTTCCTTCACTTAGGGCTTAAAATAAAAGCAAGAACAGCTGAATAAACCCTGTTTTAAAAATCCATTTTGTCTTTAGGTTTTAAGA
>VYZX01005025.1:41677-65986 GCA_013401335.1 Brachypteracias leptosomus | reverse complement strand
AAAAAAAAATATAAGTCTTAGTTTCAAATATTAAAAGGGTGAATTGATTTATTATCACACCATAACAGTATTGCTTCAAGCCACTGTATAAGTCTAAATGTAAAGAGAGCCAGAAAGGAGAACATTTCCACTATGCTTCAGAAATATTTTCTAACTTCGAGCTCTTTGGAGCTTATTCCCAAGAAAAAGAGAATTGCTGAATCTTTGAGACTTTTAAAGCTAATCTAGACAAGACATGAGAAAGTACAGGAAACAATCTTTCATTGGCAGGAAAAGGGCAAGATGACTTTTTCTTTTCTAATGACTAATTCTATTGTTTTAAGCAGTTCTGCCATGCAAAGTGCACAAAACACAGCAGCTATGATTAGTTACAAGATAATGATACAGACTCTCTTTTATTTACGGTGTGCTTTTTCTTTAATTAATAGCAAAAAAAAAAGAAAAAGAAAAAGATCTGAGAAAATGTTGCTTTAATGCTTTATTCATGAAGGACTTCCTGATGATGAGCTTTATGAAGAGCATCCCCTGTGCTGTAAAGACAGATGTTTTCTGTGGCCCTGATTCAATAAAGCAATCCTGTTCAGGAAAGTGGTTAAGCCAGAGAATATCCCAACAACCTGAGGATGAGAACATGACAAATTTTCAGTACTAAAAAGATCTAAAAATGTATTCTTTAATGTGACATCTTTGACGTTCAGTCTCCCTCAGATTATCCAAGGAGGAATTGAAACCAGGTTAGCTGGGGGCCTGAATGGATGTACAAGCTTTTACATATATGATTTTTCCGTTGCCTATAAACTGCTCCTAATGTCAGACTAACTTCAGGTCAGATTATTCCAAGTTTGGCAATTATTTCTTCTCATCCAGTTCTATATCTCCAGTTTATGGCCTTCCCTGAAGGAGAAAATCAATGTCCAAGTAACATGTGATGGCAGAGCTTCCTACTTTATGTTGGCTCTTATGAGTCCAAAATCAAGAGCTGGATGACAACACACACTTCTGTGGTGTCATGATTGTAGCTCCAGAACTTGTGTATGGATCTATATATATCTGTATATTTTTTACGAAACAGTTTATCAGTATTTTTGCAGTTCTGAAACATTTGGCAGTATTGTCACAGATGTGGGAGGAATTCCCCTTCTAACCAGGTCAAAGCAGTTCTTCATGATTACATTTCTGATACATTGGGCCACAAGCTGAAAGAACTTGTGACACATAAGACTATGACCAAGGGAGGAGGAAATGACACAGCTGAGAGTCAGACTCCATGAGTTTTTGAATACTTCCAGTGACTGCTTTGGAGGGGTCAAGTGTTCAGCACTAGGTAGGATCATTCATGTCCTTTCCACAGCCTGCTTGTTACATTTTCATTCTTATCACTGTGGCCCATCTAAACCAGGTAATAACCCCTTTCTCCATCTTAAACACGTCCCCATGCTACTTCTGTTGACCAGAGCTGATGCACTTACATCTACCAAGCTGGAAACCTGCTGATATTGGTCTTGATCAGTCTTGATCAGTCATCACAATATTGATGACTGACCTCTGTTCTGATATAAACTCCGTTAGTTCATATGGGGTCCATATGGCAGTGTTCTCCCTCCTCCCCCCTTCTTCAAATTCTCCAAAGGTCTGGGGTTTTGTATGTCTTTTGCAGTGTCTCCCCATGAGTATTTCAATTCTGTTGGCACTTTGCATAGCAGTATTAATAATGACATTTTGCTGGCATGAGGCCAGGTGTAAAAGTTTATGGAGTAATTTTGTAATAGAGCTGCAAGAGCTTAGCAAAAACCCAGCAGGTGAACAGTGGAGGTTTTTCCTTCACTTCTTTAAAATAAAAGCTCTCCCATTCTGCAAGCTTTTCAAAGCCTTTGCACCAGGGTTTCTTGGAGGCAAGATGTGCATATTTTAACATGACAGGTCTAGGAACCAGCATTCTCCTGTGGCACTCCCACCTCCAGCTGCAAAGCTGTACCCCTGGTCCCCATCCTGAGCCATGCTCAGTGCAAACATTGAATATAAAATTGCTGCTTTCCCCTTGCCCTCCACCTTCCAGCTGCATATTCCCACCCTGGTTCCCTGCTTGGAGCAATGATTTAATAAATATATCTACAATAATCATCAGCACCTCTGTCTGCCCTCCCCCTCCCAGCTGTGGTTTCCCACCCTTATTTCTCTTCTGTACCATGATTAGTACATATGTTTAAAATAAAACTCATCGTCTCTTTCTCCCTTCCTTCTTCCAGCTGTGGATTCCTCCCCGCCTCCACCTTACCCAGATTTTCAGTGTTGGTTTGTAGGCACATTTGACAGAAAAATTGAACCTCTGACAATGCCTCCCCTTCCTGCTCTCTGCCATTTCTCCAGTGCAAATCAAACAGTGGGCTTTAATATGAAATCACATAATAGCCCTCAGTGGTGCTAACATGAAGCCCATGAGAAATCTGAAGAGAGCAGAATGATTCCTCTGTATTTGAATCCCTTTTCTGCCAGTGTCTCAGCCATGAGGGATAAGATCCTGAAAGATGAGGCTGTAGCCTGGACTGAACTCCTCTGTGGAGGAAGCAAAGGCTTTCCTGATACCTCTTGGTTCAGTTGTGTGATGATTCACAGTATGACAAAACGACTGAGGCTGGCAGGCATTGACCTCTGATCCAACCCTGTGCTTCAAGCAGGGTGATCTGCAGCAGGTTGCTCAGGGACATGTCCAGTTAGCTTCGAATATCTCCAAGACTGGAGACTCCATGACCTCCCTGAGCAACCTGAGCCAGCGTTCAACAATGCTCAAGGCAAAGCATTTTTTCTTAAGTTTAAACAATTTCCTGTATTTCATTTTGTATCTGTTGTCTCTTGTTGTGTCAGTGGGAGCTGATGAGAAAAGTCTGATTCAACCTTGTTTACATACCCCATAAGATGTTTATACACATGGATAAGATCCCCCTGAGCCATTTCCTCTCTGGGCTCAACAGTCCCAGCTCTCTCAGCCTCGCCTTGTATATAAAATACTCCATTCCCTTAATCATCTTTGTGGTCCTTTGCTGGAGTTGCTCCCATATGTCTGTGCCTGTCTTGTACTGTGGAGCCCAGACCTGGGCACAGAACCCAGACATGTCTCGTGAGTGCTCAGCAGAGGTGTCGATCACTTCTCTTGACCTGTGGGCAATATGCTCCCTAATGCAGCCCACCAAGCTGTTGGCCTTCTTTGTGATGGGCATATTGCTGACTCCTGTTCAGCTTGTCCACCAGCAGTCCCAAAGACCTTTTCTATAAAGCTACTTTCCAGGGGATTAACCCCAGATGTGTCCTGACTCATGGGGTTTATTCTTCTCCAGGTGCAGGACTTTGAACTTCCCTTTCTTGAACTTGATGAAATACCTGTTGGCCCATGTCTTCTGCCTTTCAAGGTCCCCTTAAACAGCAGCCCAACCAAGTGGTGTAGCAGCCACTCCTTCCAGTTTTGTATATTCAGCAAATTTGCTGAGAGTTCATCCTGCCCCACTACTCAGGCCATTAATGAAAACGGTAAACAGGCCAGGGTCTAGTATCAAGCTCTGGGGTACACCACTAGTGACTTCCCTCCAGCTGGACTTCATGTCACTGATCATAACCTTCCAGAGTGGTAGTTCAGACAGTTTTCAGTCACCTCACTGGCCATTTATCTAGCCTCTACTTGATCAGTTTGTCTTTGAGGGTGCTATGGGAGAGAGTGTTGAAAGCCTTGCTGAAATCAAGATGAACAACAATCATTGCTCTGCTCTCATCCCACAGAGCCAGTCACGTCATCATAAAAAGCTGTCAGGTTGGTCAGGCATGGTTCATAAATCCATGTTGATGGTTCTCAATCACGTTCTTGTCTTTTGTATGTTTAGAAATGGTTTCTTGGACTATTGGTCCTATCACCTCCTAAGGGATTGGAAGTGTGGTTGATGAGCCTGTAGTGTTGAGGTGAGGTTGAAGATAATGCCCTCCTGAAGAAAGGAGTGACATTTGCTCTCTTCTAATTCTCAGGATTCTCCGCTGACCCCCATGATCTTTCAGACATAATTGAGAGTGGTCTTGCCACAGCACCAATCAACTCCCTCAGCACCCATGGATGCATCCCACTAGGTCCCATGAACTTGTGTATGTCCAAATTGTTTTAATGCTCCCTAACATGATCCTTCTCTACTAAGGTTAAGTCTTCCCTACTCCAGATTTTCCCATGCATCTCAGGGGCTTCAGATTCATGAAGACTCCTCTTATCATTAAAGACTGAGGAAAAGGTGATATGAAATACCCCTAGTCTTTTCCATATCCTTTTTCACCAGGTCCTCCGCCCCACTGGAAGTGGGTCCACATTTTCCCTTCTTCCTTTTGCTGCTGATGTACTTATAGAAGCCCTTCTTGTATTTCACAACCCTCACTGGATGGACTTGGGTCACCTGTCTTTGCTTCCACCTTTGTTCCCCTTTTATATTTCTACATTGTCAGGAGCTCCTTGTTCATCAATGAAGGCCTCCTACTGCCTTTCCTTAATTTCCTGAGGCTCAGTATGGACTATTCTGGAGCTTAGAGGAGGCAATCCTTGATAACGAACCAGCTTTCCTGGTTTCCTCTTCTCGCCAAGACTCTCTTCCTTGGGATTCTTCCAAACAGGTCCCTGAAGAGTCTACGTTCTGCTTTCCTGAAGTCCAGGGCTTTGATCCTTCTGTTTGTCTTGCACTGTCCTCTTGAGATCCTGAACTCCATCATTTCATGGAGCTCCAAGGCTGTGCCTGACCTTCACATGCCTAATCACTTCTGCCTTGCCTGTAAGTAACACATCCAGCAGAGCATCTATCACATGAAGTCCCTGATCATCTGTGTCAGGAAGCTGTCATCTGTGCACTCCAGAAACCTGGATTACTTGTGTCTTGACGTATTGTCCCTGCAGGAGATATTGGGGGGATTAAAGTCCCCCATGAGGACTAAGACCTGTCACAGGCAGAGCTCCAGGTGATCCTACTCTTCTCACAAAGGCCAATTCCTCCTCCTTGCACTCCCAGCCTGTCCTTCCTAGTGACCCTGCACCCATTTGTGCCAGCAGCGCTGGGAGCTATCCTACCGTGACTCTGTGATCCCAATGAGATTGTAGTCCTGCAACTGCATGCAGACCCCTAATACCTCCTGTTTGTTCCCCATGCTGCTTGCATTAGTGTGATGAATTAATATACTTCAGAGGCACCCAGTCATGCTGATTCCCCAGAAGAGAAATGAGAGCTTTCCCCATAATGTTGTCCTGAAGGCACTTCCTTTTTTATGTGGATATGCTAGAGGTGGCCTCCCTTCAGACCTGTTTTGTTGATTAAGCTCTGTCAGGTGTATCCCATGTGCAATTCTTGTGTTTCTTAATTGTCCCATAGTTGTGAAAACCAAATCCCTGTTGTCAACACCAACTGTTGAACCAGCTGTTGACCCACAGGATCTGTTCTTTTCCCTCAAGACCATGCCATATGGGAATGGAGAGACATAAGGAGTTTTGTATTGGACAAGTCAAGAATGAAGCATGTGGTATCCTGTGAAAAGCCTTGTGAACTTGCTTCCCCAGGGAATACTTTTTTCCTCCCAAATTTACTCAAAGTACACACGTAAGCCAGGGAAGGGACCTTGTCTTCCCTACACATTGGGCTATGCAAGGACTTCAGAGTGTTAGTGAGCTTTTGGACTAGACTTGGACCAATAAGAAAGATTGAAAGCCAGAAATGCCTCTTCAGACTCTGCATCAACAGAACCCCTGGCTAATCCCTATCTGCATTGATTGATGCTGATGGCATGAGTTAAGTCAAGCTTCTTGTGGCAGGCATTGGGATGGTGCTCTGCATGATGCACATGAGTGGGGAAGGCTGAATGTACACAGGGACCTTCTGAGGGTGCACTTATCACTCAGGAATAATTCTGAGTCTACAGAAAATATTTTTTTTTCTGGTTTAGATGTGACTGGGACAATCTGGGGGTGTTCCAGGAGGCTACAGTGTCCATAAATTGCATGATATTGGCTTTGGTGGCATGTTCAGAACCATACATAATTCAAGTAAATTCTTCATCCATGCAGCTTATGTACTGTCATCTGGGATAGGCATCAGACTTCCAGGGAATGACAGAGCTGCTGGAAGCTTGATGTCTGGACAGAAACTAAATGGTACTCTCTACTGTGTTGCATGAAGCTGACCAGCTCTCCCAACTTTTCTGGGACTGGGGCCACGATTTCCTCACCCTCTTTGGAGGGGCCACCACTGCTAATGATGCAGTGAGGAAAACCCAAGGTTGTTTGCAGACTGCGTTTGATTGCATTTAATCAGTGCCTTGCAAAATAAAGGTAGGTTAAAATTCCACGCTGCCAGACAGTGTTGTGAGAGTTATTATAATTGTTATTCAAAGGAGCTAGTCAATAAGAACTAAAAAAAAAAGCTTCTGTTCCACAGTGTTTGTGGTTGGCTGGAATAGATCAACATCTCATCTTTCACCTAAATAGGAATCCCTGGACTCCCTCAACTACTCTTATTTCTGAGTCAGTCTCTAGCTGAAACAGCATTCCAGAAAGAAGATAAGATTATCCTTGATCAAAACAATGTTCTTATTCTCTACTCTGCCTGGGCAAGCTCTGTGGAGGAAGTGGCTGCTGAGAGAGGGAAAGGAGAAAAGCCAATGTTACACTACCTTGGGACCACTCCACCTTCTGAAACAGAGAGAGCTGGAACAGCTCTGTGTCTTGCAGAAATGTACACTGCTCCACTGGCCCTACCTCACCTCTCTCCTAACATGTTTTCAGCATACAGTTCTCCAGGCCCTTAATCTGTGCAACGAAGAGTGGTTTAGCATAAAGGGTTTTGCGGAAAGCCCAGACAGAAACCCCCTGTAACATTGCAGTTTTCACCACAAGAGAGACCTTTGGTTCTATGGTCAAAGTACAGCAGCAGAACAATCGTTCAGTGGCTGTAGAAAGCTGCAGGCCAGGGTGATCACAATGTATTGAAAGCTCACTAAATACTCATTAATCAGAAGCATGGAGTTTTTGTTCGATGACCAGATCAACGTCATCTGGTAGAAATACTTAAGGTCCCTCAGTATTTGTTATTTGTCAGCAATTTGTAGCTGGAACAGCAACACCTGCAATAGCAAGGAATGGAGTGCAGCTCATATGGTGACCTCCTGTATGGTTTCATCGAAAGCCCATCAAAGCTGGGAGAGAGTCTTTGGCTTCAACTGTCTTTCAGTCAGGCATTAATCTAATGTTCTATAACTGTCTCAGACAAATTCCTTTTTATATCAAACTGCCCTCTGAAACTGCCTTCTTTTTTTTAGTGCTTCATCAAAATACATCCAGCTGTTTCTGTGTTTGTATCAGTACAATTTGCCCCAGACATTCCAATGGAAAATTATACGCATATATGTCAGTTACAGCTGAATCCATTTTCTTCAAACTCCCCTAATTTTAAATCTAATGGAAATCTAGAGAATGTGATTTGCTTGTCCTAACTTAATTAGCTCAGTAATTTTAACATTATTAGCACTGAGCTTTTTTACTTTGGCTCAATATGTTTTGCATTCCATCTCTTTGCTCATAGAAAAATGTTGTTATACAATGGGTTATTTTAAACTGTAAATATCCAGCAAACTTTAAACACATATTAGGCTAGTACAATGCAAAGAGAAAGTAGCAGTGATCTCTTCACTACTCCCAGCTGCTATTGGCCACATGACATGATAATAATAATAATAATAGCAGCTCACATTTCTGTAGAATATTTAACTTTAGGAAAAAACTTGAAGGATGTTGGGCTGCTCTTGAGTAACTTATGAATTCCATATGTTTATAAGTGTCTTTAAATACTGTGAGGGATTTACAGTATGGAAATGTGTTTGGTCCTAGGAGGTATGGAGTATCCATGGGCAAGGAAGAATATAATTGCATTTAGGACATGCTGCAAATGTCATCTGCTTTGATGTCATACATCTGTGCAGCTGTGGGGTTTAGCAAATTCTGCCCTGGGGACAATGTGTCCCAAGCAGGGCACAGAGGAGAACCAAAATTCATAGAATCATAGAATCATTTAGGTTGGAAAGGACATCTAGGATCATCAAGTCCAACCTTTGTCCAACATCTCCCTGATCCCTAGACCTTGTCTTGAAGAGCCACATCTACTCGTTTTTTGAGCAACTCCAGGGATGATGACTCCACCTTTCAATAAAGAACTTCTTAATGTCCAATCTAAACCTCCCCTGGCACAACTTGAGGCCATTACCTCTCATCCTGTCNAGCCACATTTCCCCAGGCCTGTAGCATCATGGGGTTGTTGTGACCAAAGTGCAGGACCTGGACTTGGCCTTGTTAAACCTCATACAATTGACCTCAGCCCATCACTCTAGCCTGTCCAAATCCCTCTGCAGAGCCTTCCTACCCTCAAGCAGATCAACACTCTCAATTTTGTGTCATCTACAAATTTAATGAGCGAGCACTCGATCCCCTCATCCAGGTCATCAATGAAGATGTTTAATATAAACAAAACTGGCCCCAGAACTGAGCCCCAGGGGACCCTGCTCGTGACCAGTTGCCAACTGGATTTAACTCCATTTACCACAATTCTCTGGGCTCGGCCATCCAGCCAGTTTTTAACCCAGCAAAGAGTCCACCTGTCTACGCCATGAGCCATCAGTTGGTTCAACAGAATGCTGTGGGGGATGGTGTCAAATGCCTTACTGAAGTCCAGGTAGACAACATCAACTGCCTTGCCCTCATCCATTAGGCGGGTCGCCTGGTCATAGAAAGAGATCAGGTTGGTCAAACAAGACCTGTCCTTCATGAACCCATGCTGGCTAGGCCTGATCCTCCGGTTGTCCTACACTTGCCATGTAAGTGCATCCAAGATGCGCCTTTCCATAATCGTCCCTGGTACCAAGGTCAGGCTGACAGGCCTGTAGTTCCACAGGTCCTCCTTCCTGCCCTTCTTGTAGATGGGTGTCACATCGGCAAGTTTCCAGTCATCTGTGACCTCCCCTTTTAACCAGGATCACTGATAAATGATGGAAAGCGGCTTGGCAAGTGTCTCCGCCAGCTCCCTCAGGACACTGAGTCAAACAACTTTGGAAGGAGACAAGGAATGGGATTAAAAGAAATAGAGTTGCAGGGAAAACTAATGTGGAAATGCCATTGAAGTTCTCTGCTGAAAGGTGACAAACTTCTACGTAAAATAGGTGTATTAAATCTGCCACTTTCAAAACCTTTTAGTCTTTTGTTCTAAAGGATTAAACTGTGTTATGGTGTTAAGAAGGCCACCCCATAAAAGCTTCCAAAGGAGTGACTATTCAGCCTAAAAGGTACTTTCAGAATGAGGCTGACAAGTGCACAGGTTACTGCAATCCAGAATCCAATCTAAAGCCAGGAAAATCAGGACCTTCCTCTCAGAAAGGGATGAGGTACCCTCTGAAGGACCAGATGTGGTGGGTTTACCCTGGCTGGGTGCCCAGTGCCCACCCCTAGTCCCTCTATCACTCCCCCCCTCACAACCCAAACCTTCATCAGCAAGGCAAGCAGGGAGAGAGTAAGATGGAAAAGAAGAAGAACCCGTGGGTTATGATAAGAAGCAGTTTTAATAAACAGCAGAGAAAGCAAGGCCGTGCACTCGCAAAGCAAAAGCAGCAAAGCCGTTACTCTTTACTTCCCATCCGCAGGCGGTGTCGGGCCTGTCCCGGGAAGCAGGGCTCCAGAACGCGTACCGGTTGCTCGGAGGACAAACGTCTTTCCCCGAATCCCCCCCGTCCTCCTCCCTTTATAGTTGAGCTGACATCATATGGTATGGAGTATCCTATTGGTCAGCTCGGGTTGGCTGTCTGGGTTGTATCCCCTCCCAGATCTTGTCCCCCCCCATACCTTTGGTGCCATGTGAGCACTGATAGTCATAACAAAGGTGTGTGTTATCAACACTCTCTGGGTCCTAGGGCTGCATGAGGAAAATCAGCTCAGACAGACCCACTACACCAGAATATCAGGCAGAAGAACAATTCATTCTATAAACACCGTCCAAAATAGGGCCAAGGGTGAGGGGCTGGAAACTGAATCCTCCATTCATGTGGACAGTCTTTCAAGACATTGAAAGTTCATGGCATATACAAATGTATTGCTTGAAACAAAAAAATGCTTCATTTTGACATTTTCAGTCAGCACATTTCACTTTTCCGTTCCCAAATGAAAAGATTCTGCTTTGTTGAAATGCCCAAACCTTCTCAGTTAACATTCACGTACATCTCCAGATGATGTGGAGAGCACTGTAGCTTGGATATTGCAGGCCGATGTTCATCACTGTTTTTATGGGTACCTGACCGTGTTTCCTTGTGGTTCCTTGTGCTTGGCTCTGGGTTGTTGGCTCCTGTGGGTTACTGCAAGACCTGCTTGGAGGAGGAACTTTCCCATTGGGGAATGTAATCTGGTCAAGGAGGACCTGTAGTTTGGAGGGAAGAGAGCATGGGCCACTTGATTTAAAAACTTTCATAATGGAAAGTGCTGCTGCTGGGAAAGCAGAATAAAACTGGGCTGACTCAAAAAAAGTCATTTTAGTCAGTTCAATAGACCAGAATGCACTGAAAATGCTGAAGAAGTTTAAAATGACCACTTTGGGGCTTTTTTAGTTTCACTGATGGAGAACTGAAGTGTTTCATGACATAAAAGTCATGAAAGATCATTTAGACAGAATCAAAATAACCAGCCCTACTTAAAACCAAGTTGCCTTGGATTATACAGCAGGCAATGTAGTAGGCTCATATGTAATCCACCAGACCACAGCACATCCAAGGAAAGTCATTAAGTCTGAATCCTGTTTCTGTGGAAGTTGACAGCAAAACTCCCACTGATTTTGTTAGCAGCAAAATTTCACCTCTTGGATGCAGTTTTTACATTCCTGTAAGGGTGAACAAACCCCTCTGTTTTAACCATGAAAAAGCAGGAACACACCAGCACAAGCAAAGATTTTCTGTGAAACTTCCATTGCCAAGTGAAAGAAATAGTCATGTAATTTAGCATGCTGGTGACTATTTTTCAAAGTGCATTCCTTGATAAACATGCAAAAGCAGATGGAGTGAACAGGTTCATCTCCTTGGAAACATTTGTTATTATTATTATTCTTTTTACAATATTCCAGGCAAAAGAATTTTTACTTTCTTCTATATTTAATTTCTCAGTCTCCTAAGAAACCTAAAGAGAACTTTTTGTAGAAGACAGTATTCTGTAGAAGATAGTAGAATAGTGTTTTCTTTGTACCAAGTAAACAATCAGCCTAAAATTATCATTAAAAAACACAATGTAAAAGATAAAGCAGGACTTTAGCAATATCCTAAATAGACTTCTCTGAAACTATCTACATGCTTAAATAAAGCCTTACTTAAGACTTTGCATTTACCTGAGTTTTCCCTTCCCAGATAATGAAATTACAGAGTAAGTACTGATATCACTTAAACCTTTTCAAATAATAACAGTAACAAACACAACAATAATAATAAATTTAACACAGGAAGTAATAATAAATGAATATAAATAAAAATAAGAAACAAAAAGCAATAGAAACTGGAGATTTTTACTGAAAACTAGATTTTTATTTTCTTGTGTTGGAATCTGAAAGAAATGTCTAACAATGTTTTATTTCTGCTTTGGAGCTGTAATAATTCTGTCTCTTGGCATTTTAGCTAAATACCAGCACATTACTGTCCTACAAAATTTTTTTTATTTTTATTGTGGCCGTAGAGCAGGCTAAACTTTTGACACAGTATCATTCTTCTGAAGAAAGTTTGAGGAAAGACAATTTAATCCTTGTATAAGGAGCATCAGGGCTTATTAATTCACCCTCTTGAAAATCTGAAATAAAGATTGAAGTTGTGTGTTATATATGACAGAGAGACTGAGCGTGTATACTAAATGTGGTATCAAGGTTGTGAAGTAATGTGAAGGGGAGACTCTTCATCTCATGCTGCACTGTGGGACTGCTGGAATAAAATGGTGGAAGAGAAAAAGATTAAAAAAACCAACAAACCAAACAGGGAAATGAGAGAAATTCAGAAAGCAATATAACTCCAGGAACCAAAGTACTCTGAAATTGGAGGATGCAATGCTATTGTGGAAGAGTGCATAATAGAGAGGTGGGTTTGAAGATAAGGAAAATAGAATGGAAGACATAGATAGCAAACCCAGAGTTGATTTGGTGTAAGATTCAAGTCAAATTATTTAGAAAGATACGTTCCTAGTTATCACCTACCATTTTGTTTCTCTTTACAAAATACTGTGTGAATAGACTCCTGGCCTCCTGATCTCCAGGAGTGTAGAGGTCTGACTGCCTCATCACACCCTGCTCCTGCCCCTGCTTTCCCTTATAGAATTCATCCTATGCTCCCCTGGAGGCAGATACAGAGCTGAAAACAAGCAGTGATGCTCATATGCCAAACACAACCGTTTCTTAGACAATGTGGAGAGATCTGGCAGTTATCACAGGTTTGAGATCTGAAGGTTACATGCTTAGTGTGTTCTCCTGTGATCATGGTCTATAGAGACGCCTCAGAAATTTAAAATATCATTTTCTTACCAACAGCTCGTATGTTTCTTTTTTCATGTGGAATGTCTAAAATAACATGAGAAAAAACCCCAAAAAAACCACCAAAGGCTTGCAGGTAAACTCAAGGTTGTGTTCTTGGACAATTAGGGATGCCTCCAGCTCAACTTGTGTCATCTCCTTCTGGAGTCTGGATGCCCTCTCTCCCGGGTTTAGTATGTTGAGGCTGAAGAGGGGGCACTAAGGCATCAGTGAAGATTTCTTTTTTAAAACTGATCTATTGCTTGCTAAGTCAATCCATTTCCAGAGGGACACAGTCACTAGTAGTCAGTCTTCTAAAACTCCGTGGATTAGCAACAGATGTTTGCTCAGTTGTACAATGGAAAACATCTTTTTTCTTTTACTGAAGGAAGTGGCATGTTTCTCTGGACTTGGTACAGTCTGCAATGGTTTGGGTATGGTCTTCATCCACAATAGCTTTGGTAACAATACATATAATATAAGACAACAATCTTGCCTTTAGTTATTTAAGAGAAACCTGACCCCACTCCCAAGACAATGTAACTCTGGCCAAAGGAAGTTCAGTTGGCTTCTTCTTTCTCTGAAAAACAGACCACACAATTGTGTGGATAAAAGAGTAGCTAAAAAATTAAGAGATCATTTTCAGACAAATATATTTTTTTTCAAATACAGTATTTTTTCCCAGCCCTCTCACTCTTGTGATATAAACTACTGCATACAATTCCTTTATGAAATTACTATCTACTGCTCAGTTGTTTATTTTTGTAATCACTGGATTTTATTTCTTTTGTTTGCCTTTTGACCCTGTTTAGATTATGGAGAGTTTTAATGATCAGGGGATGTCTATATTAGTGTCTTTAATGCAATATGCTTTCCATAGAAATCTGGAGGAATTTCATGGACAGTATTGCCACTCTATTTATCCTCACAGTCAGACAAGTACTGAAGTTACTATCAAGGGATTTTGATGCCTTTACTACCTTTCCTCCTGATACTGCTTTTTATCAGGTCACTTTGTTAAATTCATTTAAAGCTTGAAGCCAAATCGTTGGGTTTAGTTTATGTTTTTTTAAAATCTACCAATTTGGATTTTTCCAGTAACTTCATAGCTGAGCCAGGTTTGTTGACCCCTGTAGCTGCATTCTCTTAAATGATCTGTTGAATTGTACAATGCACATCTGAGCAAAATGTTAAACTTGAAATGTAACCAAGTATGTATTATTTCTGAATCATCCTGGTATTCCGGATCATTCAGTGATTTGAAAGTCAGCGGAATGAAGCTCAGAAGAAATGAGAGAACTAGATTTACTGTTAATTTGATATTTGGAAGTGATATTTCATTCTGCATGTGGATGCTGAAAAAGCTGCCAAAACCATGCTTTGTTAAAATATCATAATTACTGGTTCCTCTAATCCCCAAATGCAACATTGTTTGATGAAAATATATTCTTGTGTCTCTTCACTCCACCATCTATTGGTTTATACCAGTTATTTATAAAAGGAAATGTCTGATTTTTAAAAATTGAATAGTTGGGTCACTGTTTGTTTAATTTTGTCTCCCTCTGCATTATCAGTCTTGATCTGAATGGCGAGTAGTTGTGTTCTGGTTGTCTAATGTTTTAACCAGTCAACTCCTTTTGCTTTGGCCTTTTCTCTGTCAAAAAGAACCTCACTTTTTTTCCACTGTGAGAACCTCTATACTTGTTATGCTACTGTGCTGTAAAAGTGACCCTTGTCCTGTTTGGCATACTGAGAGGCTAGTTGGTGTCTGAGGCATGTCTAGGAGCAGATGTCCATGGCTTGACATAGTATCTTGATTAGGAATCATTCCAGGTTAAGAACTCCATTGTGTCAATCCATTAAAAGCCTTGGTGCTGATAGCACTGTGTGACATGGGCTCCTGCCCAAGGAGAAAATTGTTTCCAATTGACTTCTGCAAAAGATTAGTCAAGGTAGATAAAGGTATCTTTAAGGTAAAGGTAGATCTTTATCTAAAAGTAGATAAAGGATTCTTCTTCTACAGATAATATAAAAATAACAATGAGCAAAATGTAGATAATAAAAAAGTCAGCCAGCCTACCAAGTGGCGCAATGTAGCTAACTTTTGGTGACTGTGCTGTTGGGTGGAGAGCACTGTGGTGTGCCTTTGGACACAGCTGTCTGAACTCAGTTTTGTTATTACGCGTACAAGACTTTCTCAGGTGAGAGTGCTGACTCTCTTCTCTGTATCTCAATGACAGTTCTTCTTCCTCAGAAGGTCCCACTTGCTCCTGAATGATGGATATCAGAGGATATGATTGTAGTCTGTCATCAATGCTATCTGCTAGAGAAGCAAGATCAAGCTGATACTATCAGCAGGGCCCAGGACGTGCCCTTTCAGCTCTGTGTACCAGTAACCAGAGCTACCTTCTGCTGCACTTCTCCCACCCAGCAGTCTGGCCATCCTGGTCTCTCTGAAACCAGACAAGGCATTATACATAAGCTGTTTCAGACTGAGGACCTTCACATTTTTGTCACATGCTCCAGAATATTCCCAGGCTTGCTGGGTTTGTGTTCAACTGCAAAACAGTGCTTGGAAGCTGAAGGAACCCAAGCTTTTTATGTTCTTGGTAAAGGACTTGGCAGGGCATGACTTGTAGCAGTGGTACATTATTCTTGCTTGGCTTGAAATCTTAGTCCTACCCTTCCTCAAGCAACTGCAATACACACCAGAGCTTGGGAGGAAGGACTGTGGCCCTCAAACATCTGATGGCAGTTTTTGGCGGTGGTCACTACACAGAGCTGACTGCTTTCCAGTTTGGACTCACCTGCCATGAGAGCACAGTGCTGGCACCACGTTAAGAGGCATTGGTAAGTTTGTTGGGCATTTGGTGAAGGACTGTCTCAGAACTGAGCCCCCTTTAACAACATCAGTTTTCCAGGCTGCTTGATAAGATTTTTAAGCTGTACATTTCTTTCCAGAGTTCACCATTATGAGAAACCTCTGCTAGTCAGACAGGCATGCTAGTGACAGTCCACATATACTGAAATCTGTATGCTGTGCTGTAGAAACTTCTCCTCCAGGTGTGTTATTTTCATTATATATAATTTACATTAATGTTACTGTTTGTTTAACTTCTTTGTAGCAGATCTAGTTCTTTCCAAAGCTGCTTGGAGCCTTTTGTCATGTTATTTTACTATTTTCCTCATCTGTTTAGACTTATTCACTCTGTATATGATAAAAAAAAAGTTTAATTTTCCTGTAAAACACCTTGGATACTGAGTACAACCCATATGGCAGTTTGAGGAAACAGCATCTCCCAAAGAGGGTGTTGAATGTGCACAAATATGTGCTTGTTTTTCACTAAGGGCACCTGCCAGAACCCTGCTGACACATCCAATGTAAAAAAAATATTAGGCATCAGTCATCTCCTCCAAAATTTCCTTGTAGATATTGGAAAATATAATCTTTTATGTATTTATTTAATTCTGCATGATATTTCCTGTTCCTCATGGCCACATCTATACTGGAAAAGTAAACATGCCATAGTGCGCTCTCTAGTACTGAGGCCAACTGGAATGGATATGACCTGAGTCCATGCTAGTAATTTTGCTGTCCCTCAAAACAAAAATAAGTTAGTAAGGATGAGTACTGGAATGATTTCATCTACTTACAGAATCATAATTTGAAAGGTCTAAATCAGAAGTTAGATTGGGCACTATCTAGCTGCCTTATAGCAAGAGGGAGGTGACAAGTGCAGAAAGTGGGTAGGTGATGGCAGGAGATAGAAAGAGGAGAATAAGATGTGTGTGTGTCATCCTCTCCCCCGTGAGGGTGGAGACAGTCTTAGCCAGTCCAGATTGCCCCAAGAATGATTCTTCTGTGTGCTCATGGAGGGCTGGCCAGCTCTGCTAAGTGAACTCTCAGCTCTGCTCTTCACCATGTTTGTATGCACTGTCCCAGAGCAGAGCACAGACACTTGTGGAGTGGGGCAGGCACTCTGAGGCAGAAGTTGGTTGCATAGATGAAATATTTTGCATGCAAAAAAAAGGTCACTTTTTGTCCATTCTTGCTTGCCCCGCGTAGTTGTGTGTTAGCTGGATCTGAACCTTTGCCTATTCAGTTACGTGAAATAGGCTGGGCTGGGTCCTGGTGTTTTGGGCAAGGGAAGAAGGAAGAAGGGTCAAATCGGCTGTTGGAGGGACCTTTCACAGTTGCCAAAGGAGGCAGCATGTGCAGACCAACTACAAGCTACCAGGAGCTGGGACTGATCAGTCTCCCAGACTCATCCCTGAGCAGATGCTGGGCAGAATTAGGTTTCCCAGCTGGGCCTGGCTGTGCTGAAGCAAGTGCAAGGTGGAGGTCAGGGAAGTGGTTCTGCAGGTGCCTGCTAGGGCAGTGCCTTGTCTGACCCTGAGAGGGATGCCACATAGGGTGACCACCACCGACTGCAGCGTTGTCTGGGATTTGGGGATGGCAGTGACCTTAGAGAGGGGTGGATGCTCCTAGTTCTGCCAACTGTTCTCAACAGGATTCCCTGATGAAATCCAGGGGAGTCATCAAAGAGTTAGGCTGTAGGTACCATCAGGTTTACACAGTGACACCAAGGACAATCTAGCACATAGATAACCTGGGCAATAAGCACATTCAAATCTTGCATTAGCTCTTGTATATAGCTAGGAGAACTTTCTTAGAGCCTGTCTTGTGATACTTTTTCATCCTTATTTTATGACATTATGACCTAGATGTTTTCTTTGATTTCCTAAGTATTTTGTCCCTCAAGAATTTGGCACATTTTTTTTGTCAACAACAGTTTCACCATATTGCGTTTAGATTTGATAAGCTGTTTTAGCTAAAAAAGTCAAGGATCTTGTTAATCACTCTGAGTGCAACATTTTGCTGTTTTGTTTTATTTCAAAATGTATTCAAAACTAAAGTGCAATCAAAAATTCATATTAGAACAGCATTTGTTTTTAAGTAGAAGGTTTGATCTAAAACATTTGTTATAGTTTTATAAAAAGTAACCTTGAATACTTTATGCAAGACTGACTAGAATATGAATAGGCATTGATTTAAACATTAACTTGTTTCATTTTGTTTCTCTTTTGTACCTCTTCATGTCTAAATGCCTCTATACAAATACTTACATGTATTGTGGGCAATCACCAAATAAGAATGTAAAGCAACAAATGACTGAGTTATAGTTGTTATTTTAAATTGACTATTTCTAGCATAATCATTTAAGATTTATTAGTAGCTATTATATCTATGTAACTATTTGATATAGCCCCAAATGATGATATTCTGCACTTACAGCCAAGTGACTGAAAAAACTGTAGTCCATGAAGGAGCACACATCAAGCCCATCACATGCAGACACCTGAATCCTTACCTAAGACAAGATCCTAAAGCCCTCTTTGCCCACACCTTAGATTTTGCAACATCTGAAAATGTTGTGGAGTCAGTTGTCAGCACTTTCTGAGTGATTGAGAGGGTGAGGCTTTTCCCAAGAGCACCGCACCAGTCCCAAATTTGTGATGGGAGCTACTTTGTGCCAAGTCTGGGGATGCTCCTGGACCATGGCCCCACTCAGTGGTATGCTGCCCATGTGCTTTGCAGAACCTGAGTCCTGTTCCAGGATCAGAACAGACACTGACTGCAGAGGTGTTTAAGGTGGCATATGCTCTGCAAGCTCTGGGGTTGGAAGCAGCACCTGAGAGTGGCCTGATGGTAACAGGGCTTGAATGGCACTGCCCAGTGTGCTTGGCTGGGTCAAAACCAGGGCTGTCACACCTGAATTATGCTCTGACACATGAGGATGATGTACCCTGTCCCTTGCTCCTTTCCTTATGCCACATTTCTGTTTCCCACTCATGTTATTCATGAAGAGACATCATCTTTTTCTGAATGATATTTGGAGCAATTTCACCCTGGTTGGGTAAATGCATTCTTCACAGAGACCAAAGATTTCACATTGAAATCCATATAGATTAATAGATCTAATACTGAGCAACTATCAGTATCGTCAGCTCTCCCTGACCTGGGGTAATGTGAGGCAGGATTTTAATCTTTTCCTGCAAGCATAAGCTCCTCTTCAGCCCCGCCACCTCCATTGCTGGGCTCAGGAGTAGACTGCTGAGCTACAGCATGGTCTGTGGGTCTCTTGTGACTTGGTCTGGGTGTCTTGTGTAGTTGGCAGCATTCACTGACACTCTCTCCATAAGCCTCAGCAACACATTCAGCTCTTCTGCTTTTCTAGGCCTCAGTTGCTTTGATGATTTAGTTTCCTTTTTGATTCTGGTCCCAGGCCTGGAAAAGTCAATACTGCCAACCTGCTTGGAGCCCACAGGGTATTTTACAATTAATAGCATCCCTACTGTTTCCTCAAAGACCACTTGGTATTTTCAGCCTAAACTTATCTTTGCCATTGTTTCATTTCCTCTTTGTTTCCCCAACAGTCCGTTTTGATTTAACTCCATGTGGTCAGGCATGACATAGATTAAACTGAGTTGTGTATAGCATTTGAAAAGCACGTGAATAACTGTCTTTATGTGGTTGAAGTTTGCACATGGATACTCGCTCTGCATATTACTCATGCTGACCTACCATCAGACCTGCACCTGCAGTCTGGTTTTACCTGGAAACCTGTATATTTGCACCTCAGAGTGCCTGGCAGCAAGCAAAAAAATGAGTTAGTGCTTGGGCTGATGGCTTTCTTTTAGTGCTTTTTCTTGAAGGAAAATTGGCTTTGGTCTAAACATTTTCTGGGAATGTCTGTTTTTTGCAGAGACTTTTATTGAAGTTTATTTTTCCCAGTTTTCACCACCATTACTGCTCACTTTCCAACTAATATTAATCACTCGAACCAAAAATACCGACCTCAGCTCTTGAAAGAGTACCCCCTTAGGTGTCTTCTTTATGATCTACGAAAGTCTGCATGAGGTTGCCCAAACATATGTTTGTGTATTTAACATCTCTCAAAACCTGGCAGATGTTACCTGCTCTATTATGTTACAGTGCAGAGTTTTCAAGTGTAATTCCTATGTCTGGAAAACTTTCCCCTGCACAAAGTGTGGGCTTGGAGAAGGTTGATCCTTTGCTCGTACAATCTAGTGCTAATCTCTTGGCCCACATCCATGAAGCTGACCAAATCGTGGAGCACTTTCTCAGAGAGATATTCATTCTGTTTCTTTAGTGAGGTGTAATTAATAGTCTTTGGATTCGCACCAGCTATTTGAGTGAATGGACAGGACAGCAGGAAACAAGGATGAGTAACGCTGGAGTCAGAAGTTCTTAGAAAGAAGCCCTCTTCTGCTCTGACATTATTTTTGTTGCTTATCACTTCTTGATGTACAAAAATTAGCTTCCAAGCTATGATGCTAATAAAGGGCCACATTTTTCTGTGCCTCAAGCTCCCTTGGCTTTTCCTGAGCTTCCACCAGGGACTAATTTGGCCGAAAGCATCCACTCACAACTTCTATGGTTGCGGGGGTAGGCAATCTTTCTGGCATGTGCTATGCCGAGTCATTACAAATTTGGTCTCTGGGACACAGCTGTGTTGGGGCTGCTGCTCTCTCTCACAGACACTTCATGCAGCCTCAGGCTGCTGACACTGCTCTTCTCCTTGCTGCGTTTCCACCTTGCCTTCCCTTGCTGGGCCAAAACACAGTTATCACTCTGCTTTTCTTCCTGTCCTTCTTCAGCATCAGCAGCACAGATTGCCGGGCTCCTGTGCCTGGCCACCCTTGTGCCCACATGTGGGTGGCTGCTGGCACTTGTTCGTTCTGCTGTCTTATGCAGCTTTTATTTGGAGTTTGCTTCTTATAAAGCAGATTATGGAGTTTGAAGTAGCACTGGGTGCCTGACTAATACTTTTAGGATATCAGGTCTTCCTTTGACAGCACTAACATATGAGAGAGAACAGCATTATAGTTTCACATGTCTAATTTCTGAGGCACTGCTTTTCTAATATAATTATTTTTTATCTGATAATCCAGATAAAAGAAATATCTGATGGTTGTGACTAGAATAAGCCAGAATTTGAGCAATTTATTTCCAGTGCTGACAGTTCTAGGTTCTTTAAAAAACACCTCAAAAACCCCAACACAAAAATGTTTACTGCTGTAGTAAAACCCTTCCAAATTCTATCAAAACCTATTTGCCATTGGGAGAGAAAGAGGAAGGGGATGATGATTAGGGAAAAGTATGACACTACAGACATTGTCCCTGCATTCGGAATTGGGGACAGAAAGGAATTAAAATGAAATGAGTTCTAAATTTCCTTGGCCTGAGGGTTTACCTTAGCAAAACCAACAGTTCTTTCAGATTTTTGCAAAATTTTCAAGTACCAAATTTTATTTTCTTTTACTTTTGTAACTTTTCCATCATAAAGTCAAATTATGGAGGTAGAAGAGAGATTACAGTATTTTGTTAAGATTTTCTCAGATGTGTAGGTACTTGGAATTTAACCCTGAACAGCCACGTTAACGTCCTTTTTACCAAACTGTGACTTGTGATCCTCCCCAAGCAGTGGATGTTAGTCACTGCTTCATTTGCATGTGAATTACATCAAACATAATTTATGTTGCTGCTTTCCATAGAGGTAATAGAAGAGGAGGAGATGGCAGTCAGTGAGGGTCTCCACTCCTTTCCAGGGCAGCTTTAGAGAGGGGTGGCAGGTGTCCTTCAGCCAAGCCTTGTGTATGCCACCCTGCTCACCTCCAGTCTAAGTCACCTCTCGAAGGCAGGACACTATCAAACCTTCTGTGGCATCAGTAGGTTTTGCTACAAAATATCTTCTCTTAAATCTAAGTCTGAGTTTAAAATTCCACACCGGCTGCCAGAACTAGTACTTTCACTTTGTCTTTTCACTTGACAGTTCCTGACCTATAGATGTTTTCTCCTTGCAGTTTATATAGCCACAACATATCTAAAAGCAAACCCTACTTGGCCATCTACTTTTGACAGTACGTCTTGCTGTAAAGATCCTGGATGCCTCCCTGCAATGTATTTGCCCTACAATAGACTTTTTAATTCTCTTTCCTTTTCTTCCATCTAAAAAGGCAGAAGGTCCATGCAGCCCCAGCATAAATACGCATGGCACCACGCACAGGTGCTGCCCACAGGCCATCCCTGGCATGCGGTGGCAGGTTGCAGAGCAGCACATTCTGTTTTCCTCATTTCTGCTGTGCAGAGGTTCTTTGAACACAGCCTGCGCCTCCAGAGTAAAATCTAAGATATGTCAGGCTAAGTTAATTTGCGGGCTAGACAAGCTTAACAAGATCCCTGTAAGGATTTTGCACAGAATGTACTGGTGTCTCCAGACTTGGAAAGAGTTTCCTTTCCCGAGTCAGGCAATGGGAGCCAAATTCAGATGTGAATCTGAGTTCTCCAATTCTGGAGGGAGTCTGAGTTGCTATATTTTACACCTTCTTCTGCCTCCCCTCATCCCAGGAGTGCATTACATTGACCTAGCTTCCTTCAGATTTACTTTTCATTTATGTTCACTGAGATGCACTCAGGCTCAGATCCACCAGCCACAGTATAAATCTCCTGGATTTTATTTTTCTTTATTTACCCCTCCACCAAAGGACTGAGAGGAGTGAAGCAAGAATAGCAGCTAATAGGAGAGCACAAGTTCGAACTGGGCTGCTTTGTCGCCTGGCACAGTGGCTCCTGACCACTGATCAGAGAATATTGTTAACTGGCTGATATTAACCTAAGATACTCCTAAAAATATTCTAAGTTTATGTTTAAAATATGGACCAAGGAAACTTTATGATGTATTTTTGGGACCCTGGTCCTGTACTGACAAGCACCAAAGACCCCAGCTGATCCAGAGCCACAGAGTTCAACATGTGATCTCCTCCCACCGTCTGAGCATGGGTTGCACATGGGCCCACAGCTTAGTGAAAGACTGAGCATTTATGTATGCCATACTAATGTATGCATGTTAACATGCATCTCATTATCAACAATGTAAATATCAACACTTTTCTCATTATTGATGATATTATCATAAATTTATCAACATATGTGCTCTTTATATCCTGAAGACAGATATTTATCACTTCAGAAGAAAAGAAAGATCTATTGAAGAGCACATTTACAGCTAAAAACTTAGCATACGTTATCAAGAATATATCTTAGTTCCTATCTAATAGTAACTAAACTTTGAGGCACCTTGTATATTTTGATTTAAATCGTAGAATCACAGAATTGCTATGGTTGGAAAGGACCTATAAGTTCATTGAGTCCAACCATTGTCTATCTCTACCAGGCCCACTTCTACACCATATCCTTGAGCACCCTATCTAGATGGTTTTTAAATACATCCAGGGATGGTGATTCTACCACCTCCCTGGGCAGTCTGTTCCAGTCCTTGACAACCTTTTCAGTGTAGAAGTCTTTCCTAATGTCCAACCTAAGCCTCCCCTGGTGTAACTTCACACCATTTCCTCTTGTCCTGTCAGGTGAGGCTTGTAAGAAGAGACCAATGCCCACCGCCCTACAACCTCCTTTCAGGTAGTTGTAGAGAACAATAAGGTCACCCCTCAGCCTCCTCTTCTTCAGGCTAAACAACCCCAGTTCTCTCAGCCACTCATTGTAAGACTTATCCTCAAGACCCTTCACCAGCTTTATTGCCCTTCTCTGCACCCTCTCCAGAACCTCAATGTCTTTCTTGGTGCCCAAAACTGAATACAGTACTCAAGATGCGGCCTCACCAGTGCCAAGTACAGTGGGATGATCACTTCTCTAGTCCCTGCTAGTATATAACTAGTGACTGTTACATACTCTGAGTCATATTTGCTCTGTCTTCACTGTTGTGCAATAACATTGTCATGAATGGAGAGAAGAGTTTGGGTCTATATACCTCTTTGCAAACAGAGGCTTTACAACACAGATGACAGAAATTGCTCTGTATAACTTTGAGATAACAAGGACTTTGGTATTAAAGATTTGCTGCAAATTTTAGAGCTCTTTGCTGATGGTAACATTTAAAGGAAGCATCCTGCAAAGACTGCACTTGCACTTTATTTAAGATATGGCATATCCAGTTTCAAACACTGCATTGTAGCTAGCACATACCAAGGCCAATCTTTTCCAGTATATAATGTCACTGTAGGATCTGTCTCATTGACTTATCAAACATGTAGGTTAGCACATTGGAAGGTTTTGCATCTTTTGAGTTGTTCGTCCAAACCTAGAAATAAGTTCACCACCATAAAATGTTCTTTTTGTCCATTCAGAAGCAAGCCTGGTGATCCTTAACACAGATCCTCTATGGTGACTTTGCTGTCTGACTATCTAGCATGGTGGCACACTGTGGTGGGTTTACCCTGGCTGGGTAAACCAGCTCTAGCTTAAAGGTAGGTTCACCATCCCACTTCCTCATGTCCTCCCCCTGGTCACGCAGAAAGGACCAGAGTGCACCACGTGGCATACGTCTGGGGCTCCCTTTCCCTCTGACTGACTGATTTCTTGGGGGGGCCCTGATGTCCAAGGTGTTAGCCCTTAGGGACGTGGAGGTGCCAAGACTCTCCTCAAAGTTCTGGAGCCAGGAAGACACAGTTTCCACAGTTGGGGTGTCCATTTGTGGATAGTACATCGCTGCCAAGCTGGCAGAATATGATGCTGGTGCGTTCTTGATCACTTTCCTCCACATGGCCCTTGTACACTGAACATCCTCTGGATCTTTGGGATGCTCACCATTATCTAAATCCCCGTAGATAACTTCCAGTACTGCTAGTTCCCTCAGGT
>VYZX01005025.1:0-40811 GCA_013401335.1 Brachypteracias leptosomus | reverse complement strand
TCCTTTATAGTTGAGCTGACGTCATATGGTATGGAATATCCTATTGGTCAGCTCAGGTCGGCTGTCCGGGTTGTATCCCCTCCCAGATCTTGTCCCCGCCCCCGTACCTCTGGTGCCATGTGGGCACTGATAGTCATAACAAGGGGGTGTGTTATCAACACTCTCTGGGCCCTAGTACTGCAGCATGAGGGCTGTATGGGGAAAATCAGCTCAGATAGACCCACTACACACACTTAGGCTGAAAACAGAAGAGTGAAGTCTACTAGATGCTCATATGCTGTACCTGAACCTGCTTTGAATGGCTATTTTATGAAGGGTAACTGTGGCAGCATGAGATTAAAAGGAAGGATGGACAATATTTTAAGAATAACCTCTTTGGGAATATTTGACATTAAAAGAAAAGCTACTTGGAAAGCTTCATCATTGAAATTGTCAGTGAAATAGTTATGGTCATATTTGTTTTACTCACATTTTGACTTAACTGTTTTGGTGGAAAAGACGTTAAATTTTTTAGGCAACCATTTTTCAGGAACACTAGTGGACACAATGTTGACAAAGTACTCAGGGAGACTAAGAATTGTATATATCTTGTGGGGAGGAAAAAGCTATTTGCCTGAAATAGTTTTCCCATCCACATCAAATTTGATTGGCTTTGGAGGTACTCTATACCATGATTACCTGTGATGTTCTCACACTCTGGATGAACAACATGCTTCAGTTTCCTGAGCTGCTAAGCTGGTGCCTTTCATCAGCACTAAATTCACATTGAAAAGAAAAGGAAATGAAGTCAACATACTTTAGTTATGGAAATGTGCCAAGAATGAAAATAACATAGCCTTAATCCTTTCTCATGACAAAGGGACAGTTTTCACAACTTATCCATGATAAAAGTATCATTTTTCATTGGGTATTACTGTCAGAGAGTGATAGAAAGGATTTTGTAGAGTGTGTGATTTACTTATACAGTAGAAACTGCTCCTCCTTCCAAACATGAATTAAAGTCAAATTTTTATGCGCTTGAATTTGGACCAGTTTCTCTTATATCATCTTCTTCCATTGCTTGCCAAAGTAGAAGAGACAGAAGGCCCCACGAAGAAAACATCTCTCAGCATCAACCAAATTAGGGAACACATGCTTTGAAATGAAGGAAAGGTGATCTCTCAGGATAGTTTATTCCATCAACAATTTCCAGTATTCTCAAGACATCTGTAAGTAGTGTAATCTCAATTTCCTTTTCCTCAGCACTTTATAAAATTGAACATATGTGAAGAGAGAAAGAAGAAAGATATCTGATCATGTTTAGTTGTGATTGCACTACTGCAGTGACTTAATGACCGAGTTAGAACAGGGCTCTGGAAATGGCAAAGACAATTCTCCCTTTTCTTCCTTGCTCTAATAACTATCCCCACCAAAGATCAAGGAGAAATACACTTGCCCCTAGCAAACAACAGGCCTGCTTTTCTGACTTTGAATAAAAAATTGCAAAAACTCAAAATTCAGCTATTCCTTTTCCATTTCTGATTCTTTTTGATTCCTTTCCCCAGATTCTTCTCTTAGTTATATATAAAAGGAGGAACTATTCTGAAAAACAAAAAAATTACCAACAGTTTTGCCTTTCTCTACTACTTTTAAATGTCAGAGGAGGACTGATTTTAACATTTAGACCAACATGGAAATCAGGTACACATTCTGCCCAGCTTCATGCTCTGTGACAAGTCATTTAAACTTCCCATGCTTCAATTCCCTTTGTACAAATGCTGCACAGAGTAACCCAATTTAGACTACTTAACTGTTAGTTGTTTCATTCATCTCTGTGAAGCTCCTGGGAAAGCTGTGAAGACCAGAATATGTAACTATCATAGGTTGATGTGTCCTTCTTCCCCTAAGGTGGAGGAGTGCTGTTCACAGGTTAGGAAGAACTGAGTTGTTAATATTGTGTCCATGTACCTATTGGCATTTGTCCAAAGTAGGCTTTTTAAACTTGGGTACAGAGCTGCTTCCCTGTGGGGCTTTGTTGCTGCCACCAAGCTCAGATTGCACTATTCCTGCTTGCAACCCTAGACCTTTGCTGTTCTGAGAGGTTTTACAGTTCCAGAGGGTGAAACTCAGTAGTGAAGCTCAGCTGGCTGGGCAGAAGGGACTGTCACCTCCTGCTTTCTTCCCTTCCAACTCTGCCTTCTCATCATCTCCCTCCTACAGACATTGCTGCTGCATTGGTTTTGCTGGTGGAACTGCTGTGTTATGTTTTCTGTTCTGTGTTAATCAGATGAGGCAGGGGTCTTGTGATTAGATCAGCTGGCAGACTTGAGTGTGACAAGGGAGAGTAGATTGGAATCCTTGTACAACCCATAGAAGATTTTCTATAGATTTGGTTGATTTTTTTTTTTTCTTCACAAATGGGAACTGGGGAAATAAAAGCAGAAGTACACTGGAAAATGGGTAGTTATAGTCTATAGGCAAGAGGTCATTTATACCCAAAACTGCCAAAGGCAAGACCAGGTTAATCTATTTTATATCATGTTCTGGATTTAGCTGGTTAGCAGCATAGCATTTTTTGTAATTTCAACACTTGTTCTCTGTTATCTTGGTAGCTGAATGTTTTCCCTGTGCAAGGGGACTGCATTTTCCCACACACTTATAGTGGATAACAACTTCTGGGCCCTGAGAAGACCTCTAACCAGAAAGCAACATCAGAACAAACACAGCTGAGACAAATTGCTTACTGACATGAGTCAATAAATAGTCACTGCCAGCCTGAGCCAAATTCACGTCAATGGCCTGACACCTCAGATGTGATTCTGCCACGTGTATACTTAAAAGGCTTCTCTGTTCCCATTTTCTGCTCACTGCAAAAATGAAGAAGCCTACGAAAAAATAGAAATAAGGTTTGGATCCTGTACAAGAGAGTGGTTTTTTGCTCCCCCAAATCACTTTTCACCTTTCACAACAATGTGGTGCCTCAGCTCCATACAGCAAATTGTATGCAGATGACAGTAAATGGAGCTTAGTAGCTGCAGCTCTGGATGCCAGGTTCTTCCCTTGCAAGAAAGCCTAACGAGCTATTAAAGGGCAAGAGAAGCCACAGAGCCCCAGTAGAGCTGAGCCTGGGATTTCTGCCAGCAGTGGAAGCTGTAGTTAGTTGAAGACTGCGCAGTCTGTCCAGACTTCACGAGTAGCAGCAGGTTGGGGTCAGACTCCAGAGACTCTGAAGCCCAAGGTGAATTGCTGGGTCTTGATGGTTTGTACTGTGGATGATTGGTCAATGTGCCCCTGAGAGAAGGCTCAGACATCCAGCAAGAAATGGGTCAGAGCATCCCACGCATCCCTGAATTATACATCTTTGTAGGTTCTCTAATCTTTTGCATCTCTGCCAGCATCCTACAGGGGAAGGAATGATGTGTCAAACATTTGAGCATCACTCACACTTATGAGTAAGCATTCTCTCCCTGCCTGTTATCACACAGGAGTTCAATACTAGGGCTTGAATTACAGGGACTCTGGTTCCTCCTTATCTATTCAAATAGCCAGTCCCAAATCTGCAGCCTGAGCAGCCCAGTCTGCTAGAACAGCAGTATGATACTATCAAATCTGTTCTTTTCTAACTGCTCTTAGAAGAGAACCATGGTTAGAACTCTTTTCTATCACAAAGATTTAGATACAAGTTTTAAAATTTTTCTTTTGTTTCTTTATGTCTGTAGTTTTGCTCTCTCTTTAGGGTTCAGAAACTGATACAGTCATTGGTCTTGTCCTTCAGCTGCATCTGAAGACCTTGCAGTGGAACACAGGACAAGAGAATGTGAAAAGGTTGCTTTATTCATCTTGGATTCCTTGATCTTGAGCTATTTGGCTGGTGGCCCTTTGTACAAGTTCAAATGAATAATAGTCCAACATGTACCATAGGGCCGTCATTTTAAGTAATGTGTACCATATTCAAGGGATTTTCCAGAACACAAGGAAGCTGCTTTCCACTTCTCTGACAAGTGTGAAACTAATTGCTTTAAGTTGTTTTCTCAGTCACTAGGTGATGCCTCTTCTGCTGTAAGACAGTCCTCCTGTGAGCAGAAAAGACAGCTTTAACTTTGTTCTGCACTTGTTATCTCCAGACAACTGTAGTCTGCTGAAGAGACACACTTGGGAAAGATGACTAGTCATTTCAGTACTGATAGTTTTATCTGGTCGATACTTGCAACTGTTAAAAGGTAGAAGATGACCCGTGCAAAAATAGTTCAGTTGAGGCAGATGAGAAGACGTCTAAATTGCTTTCCATCAAACACATTATGTAAGATGAGCAAATAGATCAAACCACTAGACTTTAGTAACAGCATTTTCCAGCTTTCAATTGGTGCATTTTTTCTCTAACTCACAGGAGAAATATGTTCTCAGCTGGAATGTGCACTTATCCTTATCCTCTGTGGTACTGCTCATTCTTGTTTGGAGACTTTCTTGTACAAACTGGGAATGGTCAAACCGAAAATATTCCAAATGTGACACATCAGGTTTTTCTTGTGCCGTGTCTCTCTCTTTTCTTCCTTTTTGATTGTACTGCCCACTTTTTTCTGATGCCTTAACTAAAAAGCAGAAAATAAATGAGGAAGTTTGTAATTTTGATAATGTTGGAAAAAAATGTTTCACATTTTTAAAATTCCGTTTTCCTTCCCTGCATTTTTTGGCTAAAACAATTTGCTGAATACAATCCAAACTCCCAAATAGTTTCAGTCATCCTGCATTTTTTGGCGAGTAAACTGTTTATGTAAAAATTTTTGTCCAGCTCTAAAATGCATCTCAAAGTTCTTATAAATGAGATTTAGCACAGTTGCCACTACCATATTTGGGGTGGAAAATGGTTGTCCACCTGTGGATGTAAGCATCATGGTGCAGGGTCTCCAAAAACTTTGATGTTAAAGATGATACCTCAGTCAAACACAGCATAAATAAATAATTACAGATTCTCTACTTATGTGCTCTTGAATTTTCACTGATTTTTATCATTACATCCTTCTAAGTTGTGGCACTGCACTTCTGAGTATGTGCTGGTTTTCATCTCAGAGGAGATTTTCTGAGTTTTTGTTATACGTCCTGTCTCGAGGTTGTGCAATATGTAATTAAATAATGTTTTTCGGGTGTTTTGGGGTCCATGCATAAAAGACAACAGAGAAATTCAGATTGTTGTTCTCAGGAAGTTTATTACTTTGTGTTCATGATATACTATCTCTGTAGAAATTGCATAAGTAATTTCACTTTTTGTAACATCTCTAACTAAACACAGTTGCCGTATGACAGATACAAATTAGACAGATGTTTCTTAAAAATAAAATGTCCAAAGGCAATAGTGCTGAAGTTGCCAATGAAAAAACAAAGACATCTGCACTTTTAAACTAAATTTGAGTATATTTCTTTCTTCTTTCTTCTATGTTTCTGTAATTTTAGGCCATGTTATAATCAGTCTTTGTACTGATTTGTGAAGTCTATTGTGTTGTCAAAAACTGAAAATGAAATCTGTTTAATTTGGTATCACTCTGTGAGCTTCACTGTGATTTCCAAATATTTCTTCATTTCTTCTTGGGGTGGCAATCCTTCATGGGCTGTTACACCAGCAAATACATATTTCATGTACTTTCATGTGTCTATCAACTTAATGCACAATTCCCATGAATTTCTTTCTTTTCTAACACTGGTGTTCTTCTTAATAGAAGATTGATTTGCAGTAGCCATGCTAACCCAATCTCTGTATCTTAGGGAGATTTTATGACACTGTGTTTCTGCTTCACATTGCTTGTTTGTTAGTTTATGAATAGCAATGGTATGTCTGTGAGAAGGAGACCTGATGAAATCCTAACAGCGGTGTTGTGATCATTTTTAATATGGTAAAAAGGTACAGGCAAGAGCCATATTACCTAATAGGATCATGTACTTTCCTTTGTCTCACTCTGCAATCAGGCTGATCTACTGGAAAATTCAAGTGAATTGTAAATGTGGTATAAAAGCCTAAGTAGAGCAAGACTGGGGAGGGAGATAAAGAAAAGCAGGGGGAATGTTTGTCCCACTCTGTATACACTTAATTTATTTTGGGAGATGTTTCACTGAAATCAGAGTTGCAAGCTGTTATCTCTACAGAGATAAGAAAGACAGCTATGCGGACAGGTCTACTGCAATGTAAAACATAAATGCTGTATAATAGATGTATATTTTTCTTTATCTCAGCTTTTCAGTCCAGAAAGCACATCTGCATTTTTATACACATTCTAAAAAGACTAAGGTGAAGCCTATGTCCAGATTTCCCAATAAGCTGGAAAATGGATGGACCATTTTTCAATGGTAGCCTAACATTATTCAACTGTCTATTTTTAAAACAACAGGTATTTTCTTTTTGTGTGAACATGAGACAATTTGCTTTTTCAGAGCCTGCATTCCAGTTGTGCAAAGTCAGTGATTATGGACAACTGTGAGCAGAGAATGGGGTGCCCTTTCCAACAGGAGCCATTAGGTTCTTGTACCATCAAAGCACCCAAACTGTTGGCTATCTGAACTGGTGGAAGTTAACTGCAGCTTACCTTTAAGTACCATTCATTTAAAAATCAATTTAATTTACATGTCTCAGATTATAAATAAACACACCAAGATATGTACGTATTAATACAGTTTACTGAAAGCAGAACTGAATTTGTTTTCCTTCTTAAAGCTTCAGATAAATTTTCCACTGGTTTTGTTTAATCTCTTTGTCGGTGACATGGACAGTGGCATTGAGTGCACCCTCAGCAAGTTTGCCAATGACACCAAGCTGTGTGGTGCAGCTGACACGCTGGAGGGAAGGGATGCCATCCAGAGGGACCTTGACAGGCTGGAGAGGTGGCCCCATGCCNTGGTGGAAGCCCCATCCCTGGAAATTTTTAAGGCCAGGCTGGATGGAGCTCTGAGTAACCTGATCAAGTGGGAGGTGTCCCTGTCCATGGCAGGGGGGCTGGACCTAGAGGATCTTTAGGGTCCCTTCCAACCCTGACAATTCTATGTTTCTAAATATACAATGAGCTTTCAAACTACGGGACTAAGATACATAATTTTAATTCTATGCTAAGATTTCAGTTATAATTAATTGTTTAAATTACTATTGCTATTATAATCATTTTTGTTTAACAAATCTTTAGAAATTGTCTATCAAATTATTAGGAAATCTATGAAGTCTTTGAGAATGGGAGCGACTCTAGAATACTACCATCAAAAAATATTAATAGATTTGGACACAAACTTTTAAAATCTTATTTTATCTGATGAAGATGTAAGTATTCATTTTTAGTTTTAATATTGTCATTATGATATATTTAAAACCCAATTTGGATTATTTTGCATGTTTCATTATCAAATTAATGTTATAAGTTAATGAGGTTTTATAAAGTTAATACTAATTAGTTTGTGACTATGTTTTGAATGATGGCCTAATACTTCCTGAGCTTTTATTCCTAATTAATCTAGCATAAAAATGGGAAATAAGAAAACATCTTAGAGCAGTTATTGACTGATTATTCATCAGCTACAAGAAAAAACGGAGATAAAATAAGTTCTTTTAATAAGTGTCATCCTACAGTGAAGACTCCATAGGTCATGACCTTGTTGGTAGAACCCCTTGTTGAGTCCTGACTCTTGTGCCAGCAGGGGCAGGAATCTCAATTTTTCTTTTTCTCTCCTCAAGTACATTATTTAAAGATATTTCCTTCCCTCAAATAAGGAATAGACTCTTTACACTGCATTGTCTCCATGTATTTTACTGCTTCCTCAGTAGGATAACATCTTTAATCCTGCTGAATTTACATTAACATTATTATTTATTATTAGAGATAATAATATATACTTATGTTATATTATTATTTATACTTATATTTGCATTTATATTATTATAAAGGAGCCTTAAGCCATTCAAAGTATACTAAATGCTGCTCATTTCATAGTCTGTTTTCCTAAACTGTATAATCTGAGACACAGAGAGAAGGGTAGAAATGGAGGTGGAGGAGACATTAAAAGAAAAAAGCACACTGATAAATTAGTCATATAGCTGCATATCCAGGGTATATATATGTATGTACACATACATACATGTATATTTTTATATACATATATATGTACATACACATACACATATGAATAACCTTTTTCAACTAAAATTAATATCCAGTGATCAAACTTCAGTACCCAGTCACTGTTGAAAATCCTGTCTATAATTAAAGCTAAGACTATGTCTATTTCCAGCTTTTACCGGAGCCTAACAGGTGGGAGGGATTCAGACTTAAGATTTAGTTTAACTAATGCCATATCGTGTACAGAGGTCACTTCTTAGGTTTGAACCAACTCCCCAAATAGCCAGTCTTCACGTGAAATTGTGGCTTAGGCTCCATTTGAATGGCTTCAACACAAGAATACTAACGTAGCATTCAGCAAAGAACTATTTTCAGGCAATATCCACAGTATATACCAAACATGCTTCTTTCTTTGGCTACATTGCAGTTCTTTGCTTTGTTTCCCATTACACTTTCTGTTGTTATTGTGCAAGCCTTTCCAAAGAGCTAAGTGGTAGTATGTTTACTTGTGACTGGTAGAAAAGTTGTTCCAGGACTCAAAAAACCTTTTTCTATTTCTAAAGAAGCTTTCAAAATATGATGGCCAAAATATTTGAAATATGTGTCCCTGTGGTGATGTCATCCTCAAGGGAAACATACTTCTGATATGAAATATTCCCATTAGGAATCTTGGAGATCTTACATCTGTATTCTTAACCTCAAGAGGTTATCAAATGATAATAGTTAATTGTAAAATGGGATGTCATCTAATGGAGTGCTGGCAGGCATGTTGGCCGGTAGTTATAAGTCATTGCACAAATATTTATAGAGGAAGTGAAAGCTTCATTTGGCCTTAACAATCAGACATCTTAGGCAAATTTTCATGAAGTGAATAATGTTCAAAATAAGGCAGAAGTAGAGCCTTGCTGGTCGTTTTGTGGAGCTTAGCCATGCATGTACACTGGAGCGGCAGAAAAGCTCAGTGACTGTAGCAGACCTCTGGGACTGAAGCCTGTAATGTTATTCCTGAGCTAGCAGTGACCCCCCAGCTGCTGAGCACCAGCTACACTACACTGTCATCTTGACCATCAGACTCAGGGTCTTTAGTAAATGATGACTCTCCTGTGTAAAGATTTGGGAATTAGCGGATGTCCCCTTGGATGGGGACTTTCTTGTCTCTCCACAGCAGTGGCAGTGACAGGATCTCCTCTCCTAGGGAGGCAGCATCTCCTCCTGTGTTACAACCCTGGCACCAAGACACCGAGGTACCTACCTAAGGAAACAGTGATAAGACTCTGGAGAGAAGTGTTTTGAGTGTTGACTTTTGTCAGGAGTAGTCTCCAGTAGCTGGCCTGCTCCTGTGCCACCTTGGAACATATTTTTCTCCTAGCACTGTTAGCAGAGAGGCAGTGGCAGATGCTATAACCAAGTTGGCCACCAGCAGGGCTCAAGCATGGAAGGTCCCTTAAAAAAGTTAATCCAAATTAGCCAGAGGTGCAAAGCAGATTTACCAGCTGTAATAAAGCATTCATCTTCAGATTTAGCTTAACTCCATTATGAGTGGAATTAAGCTATGCTAAAATCAGGTCACTTTAATTCTAAATAATAACATGCCCAGAAGAGTTTGATGGGGTGTAACTAATCTGTTTAAAGCTAATTCAGATTCCAGGTTTGTCCCCCTGCAGACAAGGCTATTCTGTATCTCACACTGTTACTTCAGCAGTAGAGGTGACTGCAGAGAGTGGATTTCTGCCCCGATACACCCCATGCTTCCCAAGTGCAACTTATTGTGGATGGAGGAATTGCAAGTTTGCGACCCAAGCTGGCCTTAAATTTTGTTTTCCCAATGAAGCAGATAGTATTGCTCAGGCCTGTCTATGGCACTGTCCTCAAGCAATGTGAAGCACCACGCAACATGATACAGGTATGCTGGAAGAATGTAAGCCCATGCTGTGTAGAGGCTTCAGACTTGGCTGCAGAGCCCACTTCTTCCCCACTTGCTGGGGGCGATGAAGGCCCCATTGCAAACAGAATCCCCAGAGTGGCAGCAGAAGTCAGGTTCCTGCAATGAGTTGCTTAGCACAGATATCAGGCCGGCTCTGGTTTCCATGTGGTGCCAGCAGCTTACTGCAGCTCAAGGCGGAGGGGCTGTGCAGAAGAATTCAGTGTCACCCAAGCCAACTCCAGTTCTGAGGATAACCTAATGAATTACACATCTTCCTAATTGGCAGTATCATGAAGATATCTTAGCTCATGCTCTCCAGAGGAGGGAACACACATAAGGGTTTAAGAAGTTGGATCTTAACCTCAGATTGTTAAACCTCAGGTTGTTGCCTTCTTAAGACCTCATTTCACTAGACAGAATAAAGAAGAAAACATGAGTATTTCCTATCTCACCTACATCAGTGTATTGCATGTAAGAAATTAAAAGGGAGAAAATACACTGGTGATAGGATTTTAGAAAATTTCTTCATATGGATCTAAAAAAATATCCTTTCAAAATTCTAACTGTAAGGAAATTTATTCCTTACTTCTGAGATGCACACATGTTTTTTCACCCTATTAAACAGTCGCTTTGATATTTATCAACAACATGCAGAGACTTACCCATATGGATTGAGGTAAAAACCTTAAATATATAAATGTACAATTATTTTTTACATTGTAAACTCTAAAACACAGCAAAACTTAGAATTGGCTAAGATGTATCTGAGGCTGATGCATCCAAAAGAGCACAAAATGACTCAAGCTTGGGCGTTTTATATTCATTAGGAATAGCTAAAACATGGCTCAGCCTCAGATGCTGTAAATCTCTGCTGGAAGAAGGCCACAGAAATCACAGGTGAGTCATTTCTCCAGTTCTGCACCACCATGGATGCTGAAACATCCACGCAAGTAGCCAAACTGCCGTGTACAATGAGAAATCGACATTCACATTCTCCCAGGCATGATCAGAGCTCTGTCTGTCTGACACAACCAGAGTTGTGTCCCACCAAATTGGAGTGAAAACATTATAAAATAATTTTAATGAGCTTAAAATTGTTGTCTTGCAAAAAATTCTCCAACAACACCACTTTACTAATTCTCTAGTCACTGCATCTCCTAGCCTGGTTGGAAAGTGAACATCTGATGTTAAAAAAAAACAAACTCAAATTGTTTAAAAATCTGAACCAAACTAACCCAAAATCTTAAAACCTTACAAATTAAATGGAAAGAAACAAGAAATTAATAGAAGTTCTTTTTTTTATCTTTATTTCACTAGTATGGACATGTTACATTTTGGAAAGGATCATTATTATGTCCACATTAATTTGTTCCTCTCCAGTCACAATTTTTGTTATGGGTAAGAAGTGATAGAATCTGGTTCACCTCCCTCTTCAGTTCAGATGTTACTGCCCTCATCTCACTCTCACCTATTTAGAGAAGGAATGTCATGTACAGCATGCTATTATTTTTTGTTCAAGTGAAAGGACATGTTATTTATAAAGCATACTCACTTTTCCACACCTAAAGGGCAAAACTGAGCCTTTTGACTTTCCACCTTTCCAGATGTGAAATTCCAGATCAGACACCAACCTAGAACAACCTTTTTTTTATGGGCCATCTCTTCACCTCTCTTGTATTCCTTTTTGCTGCCAATAAATTGCATGAAAAGCAGTTCTGGCTGTCTGAGGACTCTGCCTCAGAAAGAGTGTGGCAAGTCTTGAGTGGCCTTTGACTTCTTAGTGTTTCTTGGTACAGAAAGATTTAACACAAATAAGAAAAATAAACAGATAAACTTTCTTTCTAATATATAGGGCAATCTGATAAAAGAACAAGTCACATCTGATCAACCCTCCCATTAGAAGAAATCAGATCAAATTGACACAAATTTTCTAATTTGAGATTGGGTATAATTCTACTTATGTCTCAAGCATTTTTATGATGTTGGAAATCTTATTCCATCAGTCTGCCCATGTTGAGCTGTCTAGCAGCATTAATCAGTCACTTTACTACCAAAATCCCCTTGGTTATCTGTGGACATCCTCCAGTGGCTGCTTCATGTGGTGGTCAGCTTCAGTGATATTAGAAATATGCACAGGTTCTACATTCTAATACCAGAAATAACATGTTGGTAGGGACAAAATAGCAGCCAATTCACTTAATTTTTGTTAGTTCTCTGAAGGACATATATTCTTCCCCCCATTACATTCAGGTTCCTCCTCACAGATTCACGTCTTCTTTGAGATCAGAAAAAATAGAATTAATTAATATTTTGCAAATTCATGTGGGTTGATCATATTCACCTTTGTTGATCATATTCCCTTGTGCTTTCTCTACGGTGATGCAAGCCCTTATGCTTTGTGGCAGGCACTTTAGGACAGTAACATGATGTGTTCTGTGAAGTTCCTAGTAAGGGATGTCTTTGCATAAGACCAACAAATCATACTTAGGGCACCAGAATCTCCTACTATCATTGCCCTTGATACATGTACTCTGAAGCATCTTGCTCTGTGGTGATTTCAGCCGTGAGCAAGCAGTTACTTTTCATAACTGAGAACAATTAAAACTCCACATTGTCCACCTTTCAAGGAAACGTCTCATGGTGACACAATATGAAAAGTCTTTTGTAAATAGTTTTACCTTGTTTCAAAGCCACAAAGCATCCACGGTAGGAAGAATGAAAAGCAAAATTTTGAACGTTGTTAAGTGTTGAGTATTGTAAGACATTTAGTATTTCAACTATTTAAAGTTATTTAGACTTGAACTGTTGAGGGAAGGAGACTACAACCCACAGCTAAGTGAGAAAACAGTGCTTGTGAGTAGAAAGAAAATATTGCAGGGTAATGGGAAAAAGAAAGGTCTCAGGGTTGGTAGGAGAGAGTGAAGGGAAGCCTGCCACAAGTATAGGTAGGTACACCAAAGCACAGAGGCTGGGAAATAAGCAGTAAGAGGTAAAGATCTGCATACTCATACAAAGTTACAGCATCATTGGAGTAGCTCAGATGTGGTAGGACAGGCTTGGTATGGCTGCAGTGCTACAACAGATATAGGTGTTCAGGAGAGACAGGGAAGACGAGGGTCACTTGTCTCTACATGAAGAAGCAGTCTTAATGTATGGAGCTCCTGTAAGGGATGGATAATGGGCTGAGTAAGAAGAGTCTGTGTGTCAGAGTCAGAGGACAGCCTGGTAAGGATGGCATTGTGGTAAGTTTATGTTACAAACAACCTAAGCAGGGTGAGGAAGTGGCTGAAACATTCTTTAAACCACTCAAGAAAGTCCTTGGATCAGAGATTCTGTTTTTTATGGTGTATTTCAATGTTCTGACATTTTCTGGAAGAGCAACAATGTGGGATGAAAACAGTCAGAGAGGTTTCTAGACGGAATCAGGGTACTCAGTGGGCCAACCAGGGATGAAGCAATGTTAGATCTACTATTTCAAATATAGAAGAAATGGTTGGGAATGTGATAATCAGTGGTGCCTACTATTTTAGTATCCCATGAAGTAGTGGAGTTGAAGATCCTGAGGGGCATGAGGTGGGAGAACATCTGGGTACAGACTCCAAGCTGCAGGCAATCAGGCTTTGGTTCATTCAGGAAATGGACATATGGGATTCTGTGGGAGAAGATCTGAAGGTAAAGAGCTTGGGAAACCTGGCAGGGATGAAAGACAATAGACAATTTCATTTTCAATGAAATAGATGAGTTTCCAATGGGGTATAAGGAGAAAATTTTTCCTATGAGGACAATTGAACAGTGGAACAAGTTGCTGAGACATGTTGTACAATCTCTATCCTTGGAGGTTTTCAAGACCTGACTAAATAATTCCCTAGGCAACCTGGGCTGACCTGAGAGCTGGCCATGCAACAAGTTGGTTAAAATTCCTGAGAAGTTCCTTCATACCTGAATTATCCTGTAATGCTACGAACATGGTAGCAGTCTGGTGGAATCAGTTAGCTGTGAGATCTCATACCATAAATGTCAGCTCTGTTCACCCTGGCTCAAAATATTAATCTTGATCCAGCTTTCTGGCAGAATAGCAGTACACAAATAATTGACTTTTAAAGAAGGCATGAAAATCTTAAAAGCAAAGAAACTTATAGGAAAGAATTGGTTGGATCTGTCTTCTATTATGGAGATTACAAGTGAAATCCACCACTTGACTGATATGTAGTTACTGTGACCACAAGACTCTTTTCCCAAGGGCTGTGGAAGAAAGTTTATATACACTCCTCCAGGACAAGGTGAACCAGCTACCAGGGAGAAAACTATATCTCTGTCTTTCACAGCATCAGGTGTTCATACACCAGACTACTACTGTTGGTTTAGCAAGTGAATGTGTTATAGACCCACAAGCAATTGATCAGGCAGGTTGAGTATTTCTGTTCCAGACCATCTCGACGTCACATTTTCATGTGTGGAGATTTTCAGATCTTATAGCAACTCACCACCTGTAAAAGCAGACAACCTAATGGAAAAAAAGAGCAACCCTTAAAATGTTGTTTTTCTCCACAGCTCTGTGGTGTAAGGAGAGTTATAAAAATACTTGAAACAGGACATTTTTTTTTTTGTTCTGTTAACTCTTTCTTGTGCCATCACAAAGCAATTGTTAAAACACAACTGGAAACAGATTAAAGAAATCCAGCATGTTGTGTTTCTAAATGTCACACCAGCAAGCTAGCATCCAGTCTTCTCTGTTTCTTTGCTGAAGAGTTACATCAACAGGGTTAGTATCATCAGTGAAGCAGGGGCAAATGATCCCTGAGCACTCCAAATTCAGTCAGAGGTTAGGAGTTTCTTGATTTAAACTGGGTTGTTGAGCACCCCTGCCCTGGAGTTCTAGGGGAACTGGTGTCCAGCAGCAAGGGTCTAACAGGTGGAGATGAAAGAATTTCAAAAAGGAGGGAAAAGAAATTCTGAAAAACCCAAGTTTCTTAGGTGTGTCTCAACAGAGGGCATGGCTTTAGAGAAAAATTTGTAAAGAAGAATGGTAAAAGATGAGGGTAAACAAAAGGTAGAATAAAGTACAAAAAGGGATTTTTTAAACAGAGAAAATAATTGCCAGTGGCATTAAAACTGACTGTAAAGAGGTTGTTGACAGAGTACATGAAGGATGTTTTTGAACTGATCTTACAAAATGTTTTCATCAATTGCTTTAACACACAGAGAAAAGGTGTATTAATGGCACTTGCTGTTAATATCAAAATGGGAAGCATCATCAGCTTAGAGGAGGTCTGCAAGAACAGCAAGAGGTTAAAATAACATTGTTCTCGTGGGAAAACCATGCTTTTATGTACACAGTGCAAGATTTTTCTTTGCTGTGTTAGGAGTTCGTTACTATGAAACAACAGAAGGGAAGGAAGATCAGGGGGTACTGGTCTGCTATAGGGTATCTGTGAGCCCTCAGCATGATACATATGAAGAAGGTTTATTTGATCTTAGGAGGTGTCACGTATTTTCAGCAGTGGGAGGGTGCCAGGTATTTTCATCAGTTAACACTGCTGGCAAAGCTCCCTGCAAAGGTTATGTGCAAGTCCTATCCAGCCAGGAGGGCTGGACTGGTTTGAGGAGAGAGTACTTCTTGTTTGAGATGAGATTTGGGCAGTTCAGCCTCCTTAGCTCAGCAGAATGAAGAGTGAGAAGGGATATAACTAATCCATAGAAATACATCACAGGAACATCAGGGAGGGAAACACTGTTTGTGTTGGAGGACACTGTTCACACGAGAACAAGGAGGAATATGCTGCTTGCATATAAATATTGGGTGGGAATGAGAAGAAATTTCTCTACAACAGAGATATTTTAGAACAATCATCCAAGTAGAATAACAGAAGCAGATGGCAGGTCTAGTTTCATATTTCAATAAATGTGCTTTTCAAACAGTGCTATGTGCTCAGGTTAGGGACATACACAGATTAATGGCTTTATGGGGATAATTATGTGTGATGGATGCTTATTATAGCAGGCATTCTGACTAGTTATGTCCCTTTCTGTTCCCTCTTTTTCCAGATAATTTAGAGCAGTGACATGGAGTTTATTCTCCCAGATTTCAAGTCAATGAGATAACTACAAGACTGGCTGCTGCAGTTTTAGGTATTTTCTTGCTTGCTGTTGCTCTTCCTTTTCAATTCAGAAGGTCTGATTTTCCCCCTTCTTATAGAAGAATATATAAAAATTAAAATCCCCACAGAAGCAAAGGTGGGACTATAAAACTACTTCCTACCTTGAGAGTTACTGCTGGACTCAAGTGCTTCAAACTCCACCTGTGAATGGAATATGGGAACACAGTTTATTTATTTGGGGAGCACTGCATAACTACAATTGCTGAGGTGGGACACTGGGAAGTCACACACAGCACTGCTGACAGATGCTGTTGGTGGGATTTATCCAGCAGCTCTCCCAGCCCTTGGTACTAGCATGGTCAGTGCTGGCCTTGGATGATCCTTGCACACCACAGCCAACAAACCATCTGGGTAATGCCTGAATTTGTTCCAATTGAAGTTTATGGCAAAATTTTCACAGTGACCTATAAGAGCTGGTGATCTGATGAGAAAAATCTATAAGGTCTTATTTCAGAAAAGTATGTGTTTATTCTTTCAGTCAATATCAGTATCTCATTCAATAACATGCAAGTTTAAGGAACTTTCTATTAGTTTTTCTTTTTTGTTGATGTGTGATTTTGCTTTGATCTCATTTTAAATATCTTCTGGGCAATTTTATAGTAAACAGTGAAAAGAAAAAAAAATCTTATCTTCAGAATCAGAGAGAGTGAAAAATGAGATCTAGGGATCAGAAAACAACACTGGCTCTCTTTTACAAGATACTGAAGACTTTGTGAAAATGCAAAGAAAGCTCTCACAGCTTTCCACTGTCTGACCCATCAACTTAAACATACACTCATAGCCAGGCTCCGATTTCTCAAGATAAATTAAATCTCCCAAAAGAGATCAGCAAACCCTAGGGAATGTGTAAGACTCTCAGTATTTCTAAAACATTTGAAAAAATTAAAACTATTTTAAAATCCATCCACTTAATTTAAGTGCCCACACAGTATTATGACAACTTGGTAAATCTAGCTCCAGCTGTGTTATTAACATGCTTTGCATCTGGTTCTTCATAGCATCAGAGGGCACCATAATAAACTGCTTGTGTAGAAAACTTGGTTTACGTAAGCTATAAACTCCATCCAGGTTCCACGTCACCAAAAAAAAGTGTGTACAGTTTTGTGATTCTGATTCTTCTCCTCCAATGTTACCTAGCACTGTGTGCCATCCAAGACTGCACCGTTGAGTTATGGCACTCTCTTACTGATGCTGGTTCAGGATTCCAGTTCAGCTGTAAATTAGTCATTGGCAGAGAATCACTATTTTGAAATAATCCTACAGGCATTCACCCTGTAACATCCCAGAGAAGTAAAAGTGTTTGCTGAAAGTCAACCTCCATTTCAAAATTTATAGTGTCATTTCACTTTTTGTATTCTTGTTAAGGGTGTGGATTATTAGTTTATCCAAATGAATCTCCACTGAAGCTAAAGCTGGTAAAATTTAAGACAATGGGTGCCTGACAGCAAATATTATCAGTAGCTAGGAAGCAGGAATAATTTGTTAGGTGTGAATCTGTGTCAAAGTCACAGATTTCCCCTGGAGAAACACAGCCTTTATACCAGCTATATATTTTTATTACATCCAATTTCAGTTTTCTTGTTAAAAGAACGTCTCCTTAAGCCCTTGCATTTCTCCTGCTCCATTCCCCATGGTTCACAAGTACAATAGTGAATGTAAGCTACAATAAAAAGGTCATTTTCTTCTTTCAGCAACAGTAACACAAGTGGCTGCATTTCCTGATTCTGGATTAAGTTCAAGATTTCAAATACGACTGGGTTCGTTTCTGATTAGAAAGTTTGATATTTATCACAGACTTTCCTGTCTTCCATATCCAGTGTGAGTGAGATTGTAAAAAGGTAAACTGAAAGGAACCATTCTTTTATTCAGCAATTAACCCCATCTGAGTAAATAATACGGTGTTGTGCACTTGAGCCTTCGCTGTTATGCACTGAATTCAGAATTCAAAACGGCTTCAAAGCCGCGTTCGTGAAATGATGACAAGATGCTGCAGAAACAGCTTTTCATGTGGAATATAATGCAAGTATTGTGTTACATAGTACAGTAACAAATAGAGTATAGTTGTAATGATATAGCAGATAAAGTGTCTGGAAGTACTTACCTGAGGGAAACTCAATCTTATTTTACTTCAGGGCCTGAGGCTTATAAACACAGTGTATGATCTTGAAACTTAAATGTTAGAGGAATCATTTTATTGGGGGGGAGGAGAAGGTAATGTTTCTTATTACAGGCAAATAAAATCTCTATGCCCAAATACAAGGCAGAAATAGTCCAAATTCCTTCAGATGGTGTCTCAGCTTGACTTCTTTTATGCAATTTCTCACAAAGTCTAAGAGAAGTAAAATAATGCCACTAGCAATCCTGGCAGGAGAATGGCACAGATGGACATAGGATGCAGTGGAGAGCCACGTAGCGAGGACTAGATTGTGCGGTCTGCCATGAGGGGCGTGGGGGGCACGGAAATGGCTGGAGGTGGAAAACATAGTCCTGCCTGTGGAAAGGTCTCTAGATCCCACCTGTGCACCCTACACTGGAGCCACAGCACCCGTAGAGATATCCCCATGGCTTTACATAATCTACTTCAGGATGGGAGGGCAGGTTAAGCACAACAGAGATCAGTAGGAGCAGCTATGTCTGTTGTAATAAATAAAGAAGGACCAGGGTACGGGCTCACATTTCAATTCTTTGCATACACCCTCAAGTGGCTTTTAACCTACTCTATTCAGTCCTGTCCTGGGCAATGCCAGCACATGGTTCAAGGCTAACACACCACAGACCGCTGCTAAGAGGTGCTCTGGACATGACTACTCTGCTTAGGGGGTGAGACAGACCAGCCACGTGGATGTGAGTGAAGATCACATGGGTGCTTGTCCATCAACCACAGAAACCTCACCTGTCTGGTTTATTTAATAACAGAATTGGGGCCCAAGTGACATGTTTTCCCTGAGTTGTGAGGGTCAGAGCACTGGCATATGTGGAGTGGTGGGATTGCACTGACAGATGACAAACTACAAGGTACAAACAGTGATTTGCAGAGTCATAAAGGTATGACTGACTGTGTTTAGTTGTCCAAATATCATCCCTGCCATCACATGGCTTTTCTCAGAGAGGAAGTCATTTCTCAGGATTCTGAAATTTGGACTCATCCCCATGCTTTTTGTAGCTCTTGGTGCCTTGAAGAGCTTTCTGTTTCCTCTGCCAATCGTATAGGTCATGTGCTCACCTAGGCTGGGCTGGAGAGAGGCTAGGGCATCAAGGCAGGATAGGTGCTCAGGTTTTAGACTTCGTGCCAACTTACATATACGTTTTCTTTAGTCCGGCTTTTTCTGTCAGAAACTAAGACCAAGTTACTATTAAGTGAATTCAAAGCAGTTTGTTTCAAGGGAAAGTAATGTGATGCATTTCTTCTCTGTTAGCTGATGCTTAGAAAGTTATATGAATGAAGAAAACTGGTGATCAAATATGGCATCTCATTCAGTCCCATTCCTCATTTAAGTCTTTGCATAGACCAGTCTACCACAGTATATATTTCAGACAACTGAAAAGTCACTAGTTACGGTACTAAATATTCAGTGAAACATGTATTTCTCCCCTTGAGTCATTTTCTGGTTTGAAATGTGAGGATTTCTACACCTGGTAGGATTAAGAAAAATATGTATAACATAGCTGTAAAGATTCTTGATATCTGTTTAATTATCTGATTGCATCTTTTAATCCTGCTTAATTCTTGACATCTTTGCAATGAAGCAATGTTAGATATACTAAGTGCCTTATAATACTCTTAGAAACATTAAGAAAAAGACCACATCACTAATTTGTGTATGGAATATTATGTCATGAATGGATCCAAGCAAGTAAGTCACAAAAAAACCCATACTTAAGGAACACAGAAGGGAAAATTCCATTACTGCGGACATGTGAATTCATTTTTTCCCATTAATTTGCTTATAAAGTTTGTTTTACTCTGTAAATTGAACATGAATTCAAGTGTTAAATGAGATTCCTTGTTTGTGATTTGTCATTCATCACATCAGGGTTGCTCCCTCCAGAAACACTTGTGATGTGACTTTGAATTTTTGTTTCCTAATATTTTTCTATTAAGGCTTCAGCACTAGACTTTTTGCAATACACAGACAGAAATGAGTGAATGCAACCAAAATAGAACCACTTAACCACAAGTGATAGAATTATTAAGAGAATATAAGCTCATTTCCAGAGATCTTGAAATTTGGTTTCATTTTTAAAAGAAAAAATCTGTGAGCAGAGGATAATTGAAATGGGTAATTGAAACATTTTAATTTCAATAAAATTTAAAGTTTTGTGGTTTTTAATTGGAAAAAATATTTTAAAATAAAAAATCAGAAAGAATTCACTCCAAAAATCAGTTGCTTTCAGCATTCTTAGAACAATTTCATCTTTTAATTTCTAACAAAAGTTTTATGAAAGCTCAAACAGTTCCATGAAATCTTCAATTTTTGTCAGCTCTTAATTTTTCCCATATAAACTGTGTCCATCCATACTTCTTTATTAACCCTAACCTGAACAAGGATTCACAGAGAGGTCTATTTTGTTATTTTATTATTTGATTTCAAATAGCAGATAAATCAGACTGCTGTCTTTGCCATAGTCTATTGGTCTGAATCTGGTTGATCCACACATTCCGCGTATAATCTACAGTTGTAGTCAGTCATTAAGTGAACCTGTCTATGAATAGAAAATATATCTTACACTGTATTTTTTTGTCCAGGCAACAAATAGCAGTTATCTTAGTTCTGACTTTGTGCTATAATCAACTCTGGTCTGGAAGAATGAGAGCATTTTCATTTCGTACTTGTTCTCTCCAATGAAGTTATTGAAAAGGTGTCAGATAGTGACTGTGAACAATTCTCCAAAACCTGAACAAACATCACCAGGATTTATTTCCTGCACTCCAGAGACGGTATGCCTGTGAGCCATTAGACAATAACAGCATTAGCTCATTTCTGGACAGAAACAGGTTTAAGGGAAGGACTTCAATGTAAATTCAATGCATCTAGCTATCACTCCTTGAGTCACACAGCCACTGGTGTCTGGATCTGCTTTGTAACTTCATTTGATTTTGCAGAGAAAGACTCAGATCTCTCATCCTGCAGATGTGGAAATCACAGGTGTGCTTAAAAAATGTGTTTAAAACAGAAATATCAAAATAAGATCCTCTATGCGTATGAAATAATTCTACCCAGATTTCCAAGGTGTTTGGGTTATTCTTTTATATACTTACATTGTTGGCCAATATTTTACTTCCCTTTTATCACTTGTCTGACAGCTGCTGGGGACCCAGAGGAGGTGCAAATACAGAATTCCCAGGAGAACACCAGTAAAACTGGCAGCAGAATGTCTTGCAGATGAAGGCATAGCACAGTATAAAAGCTGGAAGCTGATGATAGGTGAATTCAACTTAGGAATAAGCTGAAAAGCTTTAGCAAAGGTGAGAAGAAAGACACCTCAGTTCTGCACAACCACAAATGCATGCACATTTGCAGGGAGATGCTTGTGGGAGGCAGAGCAATGGAAGAGCTTGCTCTGCTCCCTATCTGAGCAACCACTTGCTGTGTAAGTTTAAGGAAATAGTTTCTGCTTTTTCGCTTCACAGCATTTATTCCACTCATCTTTACAGACTTTGTGCCTCTCACCTGCTGTCTGCCAGGTACGGCTTACAGCATCTGGCTGCCTTTTCAGGAGTGACCATACCACGGATCAGCCTGGTGTCAATGTAGCAATGGTCTTTACAGAGGTGTCCACAGGATGATGGCGATTACCACTGCAAAGGCAGATAACAAAATTATGTGGGCTGCATACAGATGCAGAAATTTAGTTTTGGGGCTTGCATCTTTCCCTGAGGTCTGTTCTCTAACTCCTCTGGGGCAAAAGCAGTGGACTGCTAGGTAAAACTACACTAAGTAAAGTGATAGAATTTAAAATGATTAGACTCAGGATTTATAAGGGGATAAAACTCTTATTAGACAGTTTCATACAGCTGTGAAAAAGCAGACTACTTAAAAACCATGTAGCTTAAAAATGTCACTACACAAAACACTGCAATGTATTCTTTTTGCAACCAAAGGTAACAACTTTCATTTGTATTCTTCATACCTCCTATCCTGTTGAATTTTAAAAATACAGCATTTTTTAATTTCCACTGTTTATTTATTGGCTACTCCTCTTTGGATTAAAATTTTTAGGTACATATATTGTACATTTTGATTAAAATTCATATGGGTGATTACTCAAACTCAGCAGAAATGAACAAATTCCATAGGAGATGAAACTATTGTGTACACTGCCCCAGTCAGGGGGTGTTAACCAGCCATGCTGGTGGAATGTATGGATATCCAAGCAATATTTATAGTGCTGTAATTTAAACCCATATGAAAAAATGCCTATGCATTTTGATGAAGAAAGATGGGGAACATATCTTTACCAGTACTACAAGAGTTCACCCATTTTTTATGAGGTTACTTCCATATTTCCAGTGAACTGGAAAACTTGGGTAATACTGAGAACACATCTGTAGAATCATTAGGAAAAGTTAAAAACCATATAACTTGTGCCAAGGGGTACCTCAGCATGTAGAAATTGCAGACAATGCACCCAACTGGGTGTGCTGGCAAAGGGGTTCAACAAGATCCAGAAGATAAAATTGTCTTTTCTGCAACTTTCTTTTGCGCTCTGTACCTCTGCTATTACCAAAAACATCCACACAGCTTTGGTGTGCTCTGGGAAAGCTGGTACTAGCACTGTCAAATCTTTCCTGAAGTGAGCAGGAGGCCTGTACCATTTCACAAGGAGCTTTGTGGGACAAGGCAAACACAGGCAGCCAGGTGGGAAGACGCAAAAGTAGAGAATAACAGTTTTAATGATCTGTAACCCTCTGTCTATCATTCTTTGCCATGACTGTCCCTGTAACATTAAGATAACACCATCATTGCTGACAAGGACTCCAGGCAAAGTTAATGCTGCACTATCAACATAGGACTATAGACTTTGAAAAACATATGCTTTGTCATAACTTCTTGTAGACTAGCCAGCCTGTGGCTGACAGGCTAAGCGCAGAGGTTTTTTTCAGCTATGAACGTGTGAAACTATATTTATTTTCTTTTTCCATTGGCTGCAGGACATCCCAGGCTTACTTGTACTTCTTTCAAATCACTTCTAGCTCAGTGTAAGACAGCTCACAATCTCTGCAAGCACACAGGGGGATTTTTCCTCTCAGAGTCTAACTGACAAATATGTTCTTCAGAGCTCAGGGAGATGTTTTGCCTTCCCCTGAAGCACAAGAGATCAACTGTAGCTAGCAATGGGAAGGCAGAAAGGGAACATATGATTTAAGACAGTATTGAAGTGTCTCAGCCTAAGTCCCAGCCTCTTGCTCATTGGATTAATACTGATCCACAAGTTAGAGTAAGGATGGGATTCCCACTCCTCAGCTTGACAGACATACCCTGAGGAGTCAGAGGTTGCCTCAAAATTTTCATGCTGAGCTCTTCTGGCATATCTTGTCTCTGGGGTTTCTAGATACTGTGCGTCTCAGCCTCTTGTGTTCTTTGCTTGTACCTTTGCCTATTAAGCTACCTGAAGACTGAAATTAGCTAGTTTAATCAGTTTTTGATACTAAAGAACAGAGAAGTAGTAGTAGTTCCTTTTGGTCCAAAATTCCAATAAGATCTATGTCAGTGGTTTTGGTTTCCCTATGTAAAGTCATAACCCTTGAAAAATATATTCCAAGGTATATTGCTGTCAGCTTTGTGGAGCAAGAAGCTACACAGGTCTGGATTGTCCCCATAGGCATAGGGAAGAGGCTCCACATGAAGGTGTACCCTGGAGAGGAGAAGCAGCTTCAGTCAGCATCTCTACCATGACACTACTTCCTTTCCAGCACTAAACCCACTCTCACTTTCTGGAGGACTGGGGAGGGAATAAGAACATCCCACTCTCCTCTGGACTTACCCTTGCTCTCCTCTTCTATTTCTCCCACTGCCTTCCAGGTTGCAAATCACACTGCCTTGCTCTCTTGCCATGGATTAGCCTCCTGTGACCTGACTGGAAGGATGAGTTTCTCATGAACTGCTTGGTCTTGTGACCATGAAAGGATCACAAAATCTTTCTAGGCACATGCAGAAGGAAAAGACTTACAGACTCTACCTCAACACTTCATTTTGTAAAGGAAGGGTTGCCTGATTTGTAATCTTAAATGCTGTGGACTCACCTGTCCTCCCTTGAAGCCAAACTATTTTGATAGCTATACTTCTTCCCTGTTTGGTTTCACAACATCCTGAGAGGTGCCCTACTACATAGGCCCTGTTTTACTCCAGAAACAGCTCGAATTGATGGCAGAGTAGAGCATTCAATGCTCTTAGAACATTCATTGTTCTCTTAGAAATATGCAGCACTCAGCAATGTGTTCAAGCTCACCACTATTACTTCCATGAAAGTGTCACTAGGGGACAATGAGGAGGGCTAAATACTAGTTTGGTACTTGCGTGGGAGTTGAATTTTGAGCTCAACCCTGGCCACTAGTGATTAAAAGATCTAGCTGAAGGAACAATGATATAATGGCTTTTGTTGTAACACTGGCAGGACGTTTGTAAAACAAGGATAATGATAATTTAACCTTTGTATTGCATACAGGGATCTTTGCATGAAAAGCAATTTATATGTGCAAAGTGGTTTTATTACCAATAGAAGATACAGTTCTGTCAAACTTTGGAGCAGACCATTCTTGTTTTCCTTCTGTGCTGATGGGGAATTGCTGGTCTCCAATGGCAATAGGATGAGTGATTATGATTCAATGTGTTTGCTGCACAGGTAAAGTTAGAGTTAATGCTTGGCTTGGAAATAGGAGAACAGCCATGTCACAGACCTTGATTTTTGAAAAATGAAAATAACAAGTAAGGTTTGAAGGATACATTACAAACAATGGCAAGACAGAATATTTGCTCGTTGTTTTGTTATGGTTTGTCATAAAATGAACAGAGAGACAGAATAAAGGGAATAGGCAATGATAAATTCTTCCTATGCAATGTAGGATCCAGGAGTGTTTCTCCTGCTGGGACGAGGCTCAGATGTGCACCATTTCCAGGCAATCCTGGCTAGTTCTGCAGAGGAAACCCAGGCTCAAAGTCAAGAGGGAGCCTCAAAATGTTCCAGGAGGGCCTCAGAGCAACCTCTCAGGGGACCAAAGCTGTGGAGGACACCTGCCACATGATACAGGTCCCGCCAATATGACCAAGGGAAGTTATATTTGCGTTGCTTGGGTTTGGCAAAAATTGCATATTGCTTGACTGAAAATATCATTATCTTGAATATAAAAGTATTAGTGTTTGGAACATTCCCAAGTGATCATGCTTAATGACAAACTTTGGCAGTCTCTAGCAGACACAACATTTCAGCAGTGACCCTTTGCTGCTAGGACAGTATAATGAAAGAAACAAAAGCTTTTGTATGATTTTTTTCCTGAATCTCATGAAAGAATTAGCTTTCAGTAAAGAAAAATGTGTAAAAAGCATCCCTTCCAGCTATTTCTTACCTGGAACTCGATTCTTCTCCCATGCAAGTCGATGGCAAAATCCCACTGACTTATATGGGAGCAAACTCTGCACTAATTTCTCTAGTCCACAGGAACTCAGCGTTGCCAACATGAAGGAAATGGCAAGTTACTGCTTATGCAAATAGTCACATCAGGCCAAACAACGGACACATGCTTACAGATTGTTTTAATGTCAAAGGAAATTATGGTAATAATTAAAACCCACGTCCCATGACAAATTACTGTTGGAGAGTCTTGCAAGGGTATCAGAAATAGGAAAGAATTTTGCAGCCACTGAAAGAAATTTGCTTCCACTTGGGGAAAAAATTTACATTCTTCACAGATAGAGGAATGAGACACAGGCTTGGCAGAGAATAGCTAAGAGATAAAGATATTATGAGGTAATCAGGCAGTAATGCTTCAAAGGAATATTTTTTTAAAATACATTATTTCCTTTTTATTGTGATTAAATGCTTGTAATAACAAGATTGGTTTAACTTTGCCAATATGCTGTCACTGTCAATTTTATTTAAAAGAAGGAAATAAACAAAAGTCTATTACTACAAGGAATTCAAGCTGAAATGTTGAAGCTTTATTGCTTATATGATTGTATTTAAAATTAAAGGCTGCATGTCAAAGGGAAATGCTGGCACATATTCATACATTTCATAAGAGCTTTTGGACTTGACATATGTACCCCTGTGACAAAAATATCATCAAATAATGGAAATATTGTGTATCTATTAGAGAACAGCAATTTAGTAACAAATTTATATAGACTTATTACAGATTGTCAGAAACAAGAATAATGGACATAATACAAATCCAAACCATATGTTCCATGAAAGAGTATGTCCTTCCAGCATTTTTTAAAGCTATAAATTATCTATCACACTACCAATAAAGTACTGTAGAGGTAAGGTCACTGACCCTGAAGCACTGAGATTTAATTCAAGATCTAATCCCTGCAGCTTAGCACTTCATCCAAATTTCCAAATGTGGAGGGGAACTCTTTTTTCCCTTTCCTATGATGTTTTCCCACAGGCTACTCTGCTTGCTGATATTTCCATGATAATATTCTTTGCATTCTGTCAATTTACATTTAGTAGCTCTAGTACAGTAACAGGAAACTTTTAGATCATCTCCTCTGTGCATGCAGGCACTGTGCATGCTCTGTGTCTTCATAAGCATTCACTTGTCTGGACCACTGGAAAATTCCCCCAGTCTCAATTAGCTAAACACGATAGCAATGTCGCAGGTGTGGACTTCATATGTGAGGAAAAAAGCTGTAGGGAATGATTTTCCTTCAGCAGAATAAGGAGCAGAGTGGCCCGAGGGCCAGGCTCTGTGGCAGGGACCTGGGTCCACCAGGACACTGAACATGCACAAAAATGTTGCATTGATACCATGTGAGCAGGAATGAGCAATGTACCCAGTCAGCAAAGACAAGCAGACTAAAAGATAATAACAGTGGAAGGAGAAAAAATTAGAAAAGAAGGAAATGAAAAGAAATTGCAGAACTCTGAAAGTGATTTTTCATTACATGCAGAAGAGGCTATGGTAACTTTGCTACCATTGCTTTTTATTTGTGCTCATCTTTCTGGCCAAATCCACCTGTGAAAGATTATGGATTACATTCTCAGGTGGAGGAAATCAGCTCAGATCCATTGGGCCCAGATGGCAATACCAATCCCTGTAGCTGTTATTATTGTACTATGTGCCAGTAGTGTGGTCAGCCAGCCCTGAGACATAAAAACTGAAAAATAGAAACTGCTGGTTTAGCATATCCTGACTTTAAAAAAGTCCTGCTTTCTAAATACTTGAGCCTTACTGTTCCAGTAAGCCTAATTTCTCTTCATTTCAAATATTTCTGCATTATGCATTGCACTGGAACAGCACTGAGGAAACGGACTGTGGGCTGAATAAGAAATCTAAACATGCAAACAGAGAGGGAAGCATCCAAGATAATATTACTTTGAGACTTTACAGTCAGGAGACTTTTTTGTTCCTTACATGGTATCGGTATTTTTCCTTTCTCCAGGCTTCTTAGTTTACTGACAAGCTGGATGACCTACAATCTCACAATTTCCTTGCATAAGAATACTGCAGAAGGGCAACCCAGATGATGACATTTTTCCTTCTCTTCTTGAATTTTTAACCCCACCCCCCAGAAGCAGCTATTTGTGCATGGAAATATGGATTCACAATTCTCACACCGATACCGATCCATCATACTTGGCACTGTGAAGTCCCTTCCATCCCAGAAGCAGCTGTCAGTGTCTACATGTGCATCCCCCCCATTAGACAAAACAAAACTGTCAACCCCATCCAGTTACTTACTTGCAATATTTTATTGTTTTCCTGTGGCTGTAGATGGTCTTTTGTGGGAATGACTTGTTTTCCCCTCTTGACTGTTAGTGCACGCATTTACCCCAGTTTGCATTCCAGATCAGGAACGCTCCAGGGGTAGTTCTGAGAGTGGTTCTGCAGCTCACTAACAGAATCATCACTGCATGCAAAATGCTCTGAAGAGATTTTGCCATTCCTTTATTTTTCCATGCTTGGTTAAAATATGGAAACCTTTGATTAATACAATCTTTGGAAAGTTTGTTTGGGGCAACTATAACTCTGTCAGAGAGATGCCTCTCAAGGACTTCAGGAGCCGGACATGTTCAGCTTTGTTTCTCATTCCTGAAGTTCAAATATTTACAAGGGCACCATTTGTACAAAGTTATGATACCTATCTGCACATTTTCCTTTCTTTGAATGAGGAGGAAGAGACTTAGACACGAGGAGCTGAAGGGAAACTCAGAGACAGAGATAGCAAAGAAGACTGAGATGAATAAAGGCTCACCCATCCTTCATGCTGAGCCTGTTTGTGCCACCTTGCCACACGCTTGCTCCTACTGTGAGACTTTTTTACCTTGACACAACAGTGGAAACAAGGATAAATGTAATGAGGGCAAATGTATTTATGATTACTACATTACTTTACATCTCTGTATTTCTTGTTGCTGGTTGTGCTATGAATACAAATCCTCTGTAACTATTTTTCTGAAGAAAAACATTTTTATTACTATTTTATCTAGGAATTTTGCCTACATTTCATAATAGTACTAAATTCAGGTGGCTTAGTATAACCTGATTTGGTTTGATTTGGGCTGGCATGGAAACGTTAGGATCATCTCAGGGTTTTGTAATTCATATTACCCAGATCAGAAGACATGTCTAAAGCCTTTCAACAAATTCTGAGGAAACTACAAATTTGGCAGTTTTGACACAAACAGTAAATAAGCCAATATTTCTACATTTTTCATGACCAGTGATCTCGCAGTTGGTGGTGGGGAGTGTTTACAGCTCCCAGTACAGTGAGATCAGTAAGAACTCAGCACCTCTGCAATAAGGCCACAAGAAGACAGCTACCCAAATCCCGATGCTTGCCCAGAGATTCCTTGATAATGAATAACAGGCAAACAGCTCATACTTCCTAACATGTAGAAAATATTCATATACATAAACCAGACCCATATATAGTGAACAAGTTAATGAATAATTTTTGTTGATTGCAGCTCTCTCATGCTTGTTTTAGGATTCAGCAGAGCTGCCAAAAATTCAGACTTCACAGGAAGTTCGCGGGAACATTTTCTTTGTTTTGATCTGTGTGGGTTTCGACCCAGTAAACTTCTGAATATTGCAAAAATTACTGAATGAAACCTGTACAGAGCTCTTGAATTCCATTCGTTTCCAAACTGAGGCTGACTCAAGCTGGAAACATCATAAACATATTAATGCAGAGCTAGAAAATAACCCAACCTCTTCTCAAGTCCTCTGGAATACAGGAGAACATCTCTATCATTGTGACGAAATTTTTGTGTGTTTAACAAAAGTTGTGGCCTAAAGCACACTAAATATTTTTAAATATTTAAATTAAAAACAATTTCATAACTCCATAAGGTAACTGGGTTTCTCAGTGATGGTCTTCTGTAGTGTTTTGGCAATCTAGAAAGGGAATAATTATTCATTTCTCAAGTAAAACTCGTATACTAAACACCTCCTGTGTGATGAGGAACACTTGGGTAATTTTTTTTCACTGTCTCAGATATGTCCTATTAAATTATTAAACATTTGATAAATTACAGAAGTTATGTATTTTTTATTAAGATTTTTCTTGGAGACTGGAAGAGGAACCGATCCTGACTACCAGAGAAAATATTCTTCAAGTCAGTACTGTTGGATATAGCGACAGAGTAACTTTTTTTTAATAGAAAATCACTGGTGTTGGTGTGTCAACAACACAATTTCAGAGCAACCAAAGTGACCTATGAATTGTGTAAAAAAAAAAAGGAAACGTGTGTGTGTGTGTGCATGTGAAAGAAATCTTAATGGAGATCACTGCAATATCTGGATGGTTTCACTGTACTATCCCACAGAATAAAGTACTTGATAAATTCTTTGTTATTAGACTTTAGAGTGTTTACTTGGATATGAACTTTACTATGTAGAGTGAAAACTGAATAAAAGATTAGAAACAAATGCTCATGGTAAACAGCAATATACTGTGTTGGAGGAAAGTCTGCAGTGATTATAACTGATCCTGCTTTTATTTAATGGCTTTATTTACACTCTACAAGGATTTATTTTTTTTTTAGTATAAAAGCCCGGCATGTTGAAGTAGTTAACAAAATGTTTCTTATATTAGTGAAGGTGGGTAATGTGTCACCAGCTCTTCTGTCCCTCTGTTTCAGGAATCAGTTGTGTTTCACTTGCCTACATGGTGCATATTTCCCACTACAAGCTGCACAGTGCATATGAAATCAATGGGACCTGAGAACTGAGAACCTTTATTACTTTTCTGCTTCCTGTTTTTCTGCCTTGGGCAATTGCTTAGGTTTCCTCACATGTACACTGGTGAGGACACAGAAATCCTTTCTCCAAGGGGACTTTCAGGGTTGGAAATATGTGCAGGCAACAACACAATTAGATTCAACTGAGAAAACAATACAAACTTATATATCTCAGGAAAAATCATCCTAACCATATAATCAACAGGAGGGAAATACTTGGAAGCCACTGAGTTTATAAAGATCTAGAGAAGATAATAGGTAATAAATCAGATATGACCTAGAGATAGCTTGTCACAGTGAAGGTGCAGTTGTGTTTGTGAATCATGTACACAGAAATATCTTGTCCATTCTCGGGGAGGTAATTCTTCCTCTCTAGGTGCTGCAAGAGGCCTTCCCCTAGGATTAGATGCTCAGCATGATTCTGGGTTCCTTTGTTTGAACGTGAAGTTCCTACCTCAGGGATAAGCCATAGACACAGCTGGGGATATAGGGAGAAACTGTAAAGATTCAGAGAACTAAACACATGTTTTAGGAAGCAGAGACTACCCATGAGGGAGAGGGGCAGAGACAGAGAAGGGTATGTAAAGTCACTTTAAGCAACTGAAGGGCTTACTACAATGTTACTCACTTTTCCACCTTGGCTGCCAATCTCAATAGTTGGGATCTTCCTCTCTCCTCTCATACCTGTTCTGACCTCCCACAGTTTGTCTCTTTATGGTGAAAGCGATTGCATAAGTGTTCAGGATAAAGGACTGGAATAGGGACAAGGGCTTCTTATGACATTACACCAGTTTATGCCTGACTTACATTGGAATGGAATTTCTACTTATTGATCAATTTGTTCAGTGTTGGTCAAGAACTATGAATAAAGGTGTGTGTGTGTGGGGGGGAATTACTTACTGTAACAGGAGGAGAGTAACAAATGCAGATGCACCAACACCATCCCGGAAAAGATCTGTGTCTTTTCATTCTCCCTGCCAAAATCATAACAAAGCTTGTGGTCCAGCCCATGTGGAGCAAATGTTCCACAAGTGCTATCTAGGATGTCCTAAACCCACGGGATCAGCAGTAATATTTGGACTGGCCCTGGATCCGTGATGAGCACATGGAGGAACAGAGCCCTTTATCATTGCTCAAGAGAGTTTCACAATGAAACCTTTGGAAAAGCAGTGAGAGGTGGAGTAAAAAGAGTAATGTCCTAGCAGTCCTGGAATAATGCCTGAGGAGAGGCCATCACCTTTATCATTTGGTAAACTGTGAAAATTATTGCACCTTTGGAGGTATCATGGAGGAAGATTGTTTTTACTTCTAACCCATCCTCTCTAAGAGAAAGGTGACACCAAAAATATCTACCTTGTACTCTGATAGGTGTCAACATGAGGGTGGATGGAGGGATGTATTGAGGATGTGCTGAAATAAACCATGCCCCAGCAGCCTTGGCTGTGGCCTCTTGTTTCTGCTAACCTACATTCCCCATTTCTGCTATTTTTTAGGAGTTTGCCTTGGGTGAGGTGAGTGGATGAAGTTCATCTTTTATTTCCTTGCACTCTGCTTTTCACATGGACTTCTACTGTCTACTGTACTCCCTAATGTGTCAACATTACATTGCTAATACAGTAGATGCAGCATTCACAACTGTAAACATACCAGCAATTTCATGTTCTTTAAACACAGTATCAAGTTAGTAATTTTGCACATATGCCATTTTAGAGCCACAGGTTTTAGATCAGATGCATATTGTGTTGCTAAGGTTTATCTTTGATATTAATATTACAGTGCATTTCTAAACCAGTCTGCAACTAGAAATGACAAGAACTGCAAAAACAAGTAGATGCTATCAAGGACACATTGATGTTTATGTCTGAAGATCTGACCATTGAGAAATCCCAGTAAATAAGGTAAAAATCCAAGAAAATAGATAAGGAATCAACACACAGTCATTTTAAGGCATCCCAGTTTGGGCTATTTTATGGCTTTTCCTGGTGTTAATCTGAGAATTGTTGTAATACAGAAAATTACTAGTGTAATGTGCGTGTGTGCATCTATGTGCTGTATGCTCTGGTTAAAGCCAGAACTAGACAGCATTCAGAATTTCCTAACATTGAATTCTCTTTCTGCACTTAATGTTTAAACTATTACGATCTAATGGAAAAGGAGTCCCCACACGAATATTTGGGCTGGACTGAGTCTCACTAACATCCTTGGATGGGCCAAAAGTCTTTTTCCAGCTCACAGTGAGATGCTGGGGCTCTGATCTGACACTGAGACATGTTCCAGGAGTTTCTCTGCAGTGTCAGTGACTGTTTTCTGTAACCTTGAGGTCCATGAGACAACAACTGGGAACTTGGCATTGTCCTGTTTGGATTGGTATGTATTATGCTATTCAAACCAGAGTAACACCTGAAGGGTTCAGACAAGGTGGGTTAAGCGTTGCATGAACATGTAAAAAGGACAGGAAAATAAGAAATTTCATTGTTCCCATTTGCAGGAGAAAACTAGGAACCAAAACTTTATTTTCAGGGAAGCCAGGAGAGTTTTGAATATGGTCTGCACGACTTCTTCAGAGTCCTTCAAAATTCCAGCTAAAGAGACATTTTAGCTCTCAGAGTTAACTCCATCTGAAGTCAGAAGAACATACAAGTGCTAGATAACTCTGGAAAACAGGCCCATGGCAATTTGCCTGAGTTACACAGGAACCATGCATATGTATCTGTATGCACTTGAGCTAGGATGTATGTATGTGCTGCATTGGTTGTGTATGACACAGCATGCTTCCGTGGAGAAACCTTATCCTGCACACTTAGAACACTTGCAGTATCTCTTCAACTGCTCATCTCTGAAAAATGACACTGATTTAAATAAAGCACTTCGGTTACAAGAAATTACACTGCCAATTAAACTGCACTATTTTCTTCTACTGACTCTGAGAATATACATTACTTCAACAGCCAGAGCAAATATAAGCTTGAAGGTGTTTAAACAAATGTACACTTCAGTTGAAAGCAGTTTGCAATAACTAGATTCAACAAAAATTTCTAATTGTAGGCCTCATGTTAAGTCCTTCAACACGTTTTTTAGCCCCCATGTGCCTTGTTTCCAGGATGGTAGCACCTGGAAAAACATGCAGTTTGTTTTTTCTATTAAATGTGAGCTCTGATAGTCAGGACTACACTGCACTACCTCCTTTAGAAGATGAAGCAATGTTGCAGCAGTTTAAGTGGATGCCTTTTATGCAAGGGAATAAGAACATGTTGGACTATGAAAACAACTGGCCATATACATTTTCCATGCAATAAACTGAAGAAACTAGCAGTCTCTTTCAATAGACAAGCCAAAATTTTCTCAATATTGTGCCAGCAAAATTCTGTTGCTCTCCCTAAACGTGTTATTATACTAATGGTAGTTGCATCTATTGGTTCCTTCAGGGAAAAATAGGACAGTAGTTTTTAGTACCTTCCCAAGTTTGCTGACATCCTTGCAGGAAAAAAAAATGCAGTCCTTAAAGTGAAGTGAAGTTTTAACAAGATTTGACTAATTTCCCCATGAAGATTGCCTTTTGCTTCACATAATTTCCTGTAGTGAAAATAATCTCAGTGGTCCATGACCTCTGTTTCCTCATCACTCAAAGCAAAATCAAGTGCAAAAGGTGAGAAGTTAATCCTTACATGTATAATATTGCTGGGTTTGGGCTTTTTTGTTGTTGTTGAGAATCGTTCTCCGTTTGCTGCTTCTGACAGCAGTAAAGGCAAGTGGGATGGAATGGGAGAGATGGGCAGCTCCTTCATGAAGTGCAGATGAGGGACAATGTCCCTGCTGGGGCACCACAGGCCATAGGAAACTCACAAACCATTTCTGCAGCAGCGTAGCTGTAGCTGCCCTCCCTGGGAAATTGATGCAATGTTCATATTCTGCTTATTTTCACACCCTCTCCACAACTGAACTACATGTGACAATTAAACTGATGATTAATGAATGATGAGCATAGGATGACTGGGGGCAGTGCTTCCCCGTAAAGAACAAGAAGCACTAAAAGTGCTGAGAAAAATGAGCAGTAACAGGCAGACCCCAGGCAAGCTTTCCCACAAAGCTCTGCCAATACGCCTTGGTCCTGATTTACAGCACTTCTGCAGCTCCCTTCTGAGCTTCATCTGCTCCAGAAACTGTTAGTGGTGTGAAACAGCTTTAGGAGTTTTTGCAGGTGGACTCCTCTCCACTCTGGGCTGTGCTGAAGTCTTACATGTCTCCAGACTGTAACATTAAAGACAGAGTTGGGAAAAGTGAACACATCTTGCAGGAACTGAATCTGCTTTCCACTTTGCCATAGGCTTCCCGAGTGGGTCTGGATAAGCTTTCTCCTCTCGCAGTCTAAATTCCTTATCTGTAGCCCAGGGATGGTAAGAGCAATACTGCCTACCTGTTGCATGGCAGGAAGTGTGCCGGTTAATTACTGAGTGCTTGTACAGTGGGGTCAGCAGAGAGAGTGCTATGTGATAGCTAAATATTAGTATGAAATCACAGAAGATAGCTGCACACACATATCCTCCCTTGCACAGCACGGTGATATTTTATCTACTTGTTATTTTGAGACACATTCTCCAAAAGCTGAAAATACTTAGTGTCTGTTTAAAATAAATATTTCAAAGAACACATGCTGGTTTGGGTTGTTTCCCACTGTGCATAGCACCTGCACGCAACTGACACTGGTGAGCTCTTTTCTTTAATAGAAAAGGTAAAATGAAGTGTTAGTTCTCTTTAGGCTCTGTTGAAGGGAACAGTATTAAAAATACTTGCTCCCTAGCCAACTTTTTTTTCCCCCTTTTTTTTCTGCAGTCATGTCTGCTTCAGTATACATCTGTGCCTGAATATGTTCCTCTTGTCTTTGTGCCCTGACAGATATCCCCCAGCAGAGCTAAGAGAGCAAGGTTTATGAGACATGTGCCACTTCATTTGGGGGGTGAGGGGAGGGGGGAAGGTTTTTATAAAAGTTTGGACTAGTTTCAGTTGTCATCACAGACAACTTAGTGACTCTCTGCAGGCAAAAATGGCTGTGATGCAGTCAGGGTGGGTAAGTCAAGGTTGATGGTCCTAAATTGACTGTATTGGTCTAGGGTGATAAACACCTTTTATCACACAGCTCACTGCACCATTCGGGGTGGAAAGCAGAGCAGCAGCAGCTGCTGCAGCAGCATTTTCCATAATGCCCCCGTAGCAGCATGTCAGCCCCTGGGGTGCCAGCAGCAGGGCAGTTCTCTGAAGCAGGGAGCCCGTGTTGCTCAAGGCACAGGAGAGCGTGAAGGTAAGACTGGCACGTCTCCCTGGGGCTGGCATCTGGGGCTCAGAGCTGCCAGCTGCAGCATAGTGCTGTACAGACCATCCTGCTTCAGGGACAGGATCAGCTGAGGAATTTTTCTTCAAGAGCAAAGATCAAGAGAAACTGCTTTTTATTACTGACATGGGATGTAGCTCACAGATCCAAGCCAAATACATGTAGCAACTCTTATAGGTATAGAGCCTTGGGGGATAATATTGCCGGCAAAACATAGGGGACAAAACCAGACTGTTTTCTGTCTGAGACACTAAAGGCACCAAATGGATCAGCAGCTTGGAGAAGTACGGTGAGGGGAAATTGTTAGAAAGGATTCATTATCACCACACGCAGAAAGGCCGACAGGATATTCTGCCTTACAGTTAATAGAAGTCAAGGAATGATTGTATCAGAGAGACAGTGTCCACACTGAAGACACTATGTGGAAACAGTCTCCACGGATGCTGGTTTGTCACTGATTCCCTGCCCCTGCCTGACACAAAAGTCTGTGAAGAAATTATGGAATAAGGTACAGGAGTGAGCATTCTTGGGATGATATCCATTCTCCTTATCCCGTGGAAGGCTTGATAGGACCCAGACATGTTGGGGCTTGTGGCATGGTATGAGAAAATCCCTAGTTTCCTCCTGGTGCTGGAGATATGGCACCCACAGAAAGGGTCTGGAAGGATCTGTTGAGTGCTACTGCAGGTGCAGGCACAATGGGTCGTCCTGGTCCCTGTCAAGGTGGGCCTGATGCACACTGCCCAGGGACAGACATCTTACTGACATGTCTATGAGAAGTGTCACCACAGAGTGCTCCATCTCTCAAAAAATGGCATTTCCCGTAGGCACAGTCAGTCAGCTGACCTCCCTACAAAGGACCTCCAGAATACATCTCCTGTAAAGGTTGCCTTCTCCCACTCATAAAAAAAAGATGTTTTCTTCATTAAGTTTGGGTGTAGGTTAGCCTTCTTTCAGCCTTGGACTTTACTTCTGCAACACCTCAGTCACCTGGGCAGCTGTCAGTGGTTTGAGCAGAGAGATAAACAAATTCCAGGCAGTGTGGAAGATAAGTTGGGCTCCCCAAGCATCCAAATGTAGGGTAAGCATTCCTCACTTTCTCCTAATGATGGATCTGACTTCCCTTCCCTCCCTCCTTCTTCTATCCCCTGTTGTCTGGTGGGATCCATTGGCACATAAGCAAGGAAAGTTACACCCCTTGGAATGGAAACAACAGTTCTCAGCTTGATTTAGAACAGTGAATAAAGTCCAGGAAGTTGTAAACTGCCCACAGATGACCTGCAAAAAGGACTGCATTCCCCCAGCACACTCTGAGCAGCACTCAGCAGTCTGGACCAGGCACAATAAAGTGTTTGAAAACACTACCGGCAATGTAGCATCCTGCTCCAGACCTCCTCTTCCTTATTTGTCTATTAATGGGAAGTTATAAGAGGGAGGAGTGAAACCGCCTGACTACATCAGAGTTGGGCTGTAGCCATCTGGCGAAGTGATGTGCAATATGCGTGGGATTTGGAAAGGCCAGAGGACAGGAGAAGGCAGTGATAGCAGTGGGAACAATCTGGATATGGCCAAGTGCTTTAGTTCACTGAGCAAAGGAAACTCCTAACCTGCCAGGGCTGTGGATTAGCCCCTCCTGTCATTAGCATGCTTCTATATTCAGTTTGAAATATCAGGAGTCATAAACAGTCATCCAAGTATCTTCACATGGTGGAAGGAGGGTTCTTGGTGAGGCCTGTGCTAGAATGTGTGTGTGTGTCCCCTGGCTTTGATGAGACATTTTTAAAGATGTTATTAAAATCTGGCAAGGGTAGAAAATCAGGGAAATTGCTGAAGGCCTGGGGAAAGAGTCCTCCCATTGAGATACCTACAGGGATGGGTTGTCCAGTCTGTTATTATAGGAAAAGGACTATGTCACCCACTGTGACGGCAGACTAGAGTCAGTGGCCCTGGAAAGGCTGGGAGTCCTCTCTTCAGAACTGAAAGACATTAAAGCCAAGGTCTTAGAACTGCAGACGTACTAAAATTAGAAGTAAAGACACAGATATTCAGCAGGAGGAATGACTAGCTGTTCTGGCAAATGAACAATGCAAATAGGTATTTCTTCTCCTAGTGCCCTTCAAGCACATCAGATATAATTCTGAAATGTGTTTGAAAACATGCAAGTGGTACTGGAACAGTTGTGATAGCAAAGTTTAAAGACTTTTGATATACAGAAACCAAACTAGGTACTCTTGTAACCTTTACATATATAAAACTAAAAATATTAACTATTCCAACTCTCTCAAAGTCCAGGTACATGAGAAACTTAGAACACATCTGTCAGTGTAAGACAATGTCTCACCTGACATTGTCTCTTTCTCTACAGCAAATGTGAAAAACTTTGTACCTTTTTTCTGGAAGGATATTTTAGTGAAGGATAAACTCAGTCACATTATCTAAGAGGTGCAGCAAGGTAAAAAAATCTTCACAGTGTTACTATAGTCAGCTGACACAATATAATACACTTATTTGCCATGCCCTTGACAGCAATGGCTTGGTTGTGTTTTCCAGACGTCTGTGGAAGGGTTCAATGCAGTTGTCTGGGCTGGCAAAACAAGGAGGCTGGCAGAAGAAGACTTCTGATGGCACTGCTGATGGTGCTGTCATCTCCCCTCTGCAAGCCCAAGAGAGGTTTAGCCAGACTGAACAGCATTGTGCCAGGATGTATGCACCAGGTTCCAGCCATGTCTCTCCCAAGCACATCAGCTGTGACTCACAGAATCACAGAATCACAGAATGTCAGGGATTGGAAGGGACCTCAAAAGATCATCTAGTCCAATCCCCCTGCCGGAGCAGGAACTCCCTCAGATACTAGATAGTTTTCAAAACTGCCCCCATGAGTTGAAAATCTGCCCTACCAAAACTGCTTCACTGTGCTCCAAAGAAGCCAAGAACAAGTATCTCACTCCAAGCAGGGACACAGATCCACAGGACCTGGTGTCTATGTGTAAATAAAACACAAAGCACACACAGAAAACACCGATCACAATAACCAGCTATGAATTTTTTTTTTATGTAGTTCCAATAGAGAATTTTGTTCAGCTGTGAGCAGATGTGTATTAATGGCCGGGTTTAAAATGGCTAAGCTCATACAGATCACAAATGTATTTTGGCGATGTAATCCACAAAGTAATACTTATGAGAGAACATGCACAATAACACTAATATTTCAATAGGGATTTAGAAGGAGATGAGATTTACTAGTTGAGAATGAGAAATAAGATTTGATATTTAAATGTACGAGGACTTAAACATTTGAATGAAGAGGTAGGAGCAACAACGTGAAAGGTTTTCTAAGTTCAAAACAAAAGAATTCTGAGGCCAGCTCTTCTTAGCAAGATACTCTGAAGTGAGTTATGTACACTCATGCAATTACAGTGATTTCTGTATATATGCAAGAAGTCAAGCTGCTGTGTATTTGTGTACACTTCTGGTCACTTGTGGTTTTCCTGGTAGCAAAAATTTTTATTTTTCCCAATACCTCATAGACACTAGTATGAACAACTCCGTCACTGCAGTGGAGTTACCTCCACTAAATTTAAGTAGCAACAAGGTTATCAGTCCCAACTGGATTTAGGTCCATATGGATTACTTGGCATCAGTAAAGCATCTGATCACTATCTGAACAGGAAAAATCTTTCAGCCCTGGTACAGAATGCAAGTAGTGTCACGTTTTGAAGAGATGAAGCCTAGAAACGGCTGGAGAGCCAAGTCAGGAGAATGTCCAGCCACAGAGCTGCAGAGCTAAGTTAAGCTTAGAGGAATTTATACCAACAGAACTATGTAAGTGGTAGTGGGGTTTTTAGGTGTATTAATGGTTAGTAGCATGTAAAAAAACCTAACTTATACTTCAAGATAATTCCTCTTAAGAAACAGGCATATAGACATCACAAAAAAGAGCAACCTTTTTGTATATTTTTAGTGGACTTTAGCACGCCTGAGCAAGTACTGTAAAATATATTATTCAAAACTTAGTCTGAAATTTCTGCTTCTTGTTATTATAAGCACGCACTTCTGTCTGTGCTGCCCGCTGATATTGTACGGAAAAGATTGACTAGCAAGCGCTTTCATGGAAATAATGAAGGTTGCTGTTCTGTTGCCCAGAAGAATTAGTGTATGTGTTAGAGCCTGGATACATTCCACCTAAATTTAGGCAACAAGTCTGAAGTCTCTCAGTTAAGAGTTCAGCTCCACTAGTTGACCTCCATTGCCCATGAAGAGACAGGTTATTCTAGAAAGCAATTTACCTGAAATCTGAATAGCTCTGAACACTTGATTCTTTCTCATATACATGAAGACAGTGAGTCTCTGTGTAAGTGCAAAGCAGAAAGCTTTCCTGACTCACAGTGGCAGCTCTTCAATTGCCTGAGAACTGGCTGGGACACACTTATCTCCCTTCTGCATGCTGGGAAGTGTCCTGTGGCCACAGGTTAGGTACCACCAGAGTTTTATACTTTAGAAGCTTAGCTCAATACCCAACATGAGGCAGAGCAGTGCTTCAATGGACCTTACTCCAAGAGTTACTTCCATCCTGATCAGATCATCTTCATGCTCATTCCAACTTAATTCCAACATGATCTGGACAAGGAGACAGAGTGCACCCTCAGTAAGTTTGGAGATGACACCAAGTTGGGTGGAAGCATTGATCTGCTTGAGGGCAGAAAGGCTCTACAGAGGGACCTGGACAGGCTGGATCAATGATCTGAGGCTAATGGGATGAGGTTCAACAAGGCCAAGTGCCAGGCCCTTCACTTGGGCCACAACTATCACATGCCACACTACAGGCTTGAGGAAGGGTGGCTGAAAAGCTGTCCAGCAGAAAAGGACCTTGGAGTGTTGGTCAATAAGTGGTTGAACATGAGCTGTCAGTGTGCCCAGTTGACCAAGAA
>VYZX01005024.1:96666-108247 GCA_013401335.1 Brachypteracias leptosomus | reverse complement strand
GAGCATGGCCTGAGAGACAGTAATGCAGGGAGAAGACATGATATCAGGTATCTCATATAGGTGGAACCTTTTCGGAGTAAAAGATAGAGACAAACAGAGAAGGCAGTGCAATGCACTGCAAAGATGGTACTTACTAATGGACTAAATTAATAAAGTGAATGTTAATTGTTGCAAAATGTGAAAACTGATTATTTCTATAATTCAGAGCTNTGAAAGACTTACTTTTATTCCCTGAAGAAAGGCCAGTGACATTATGCTGGACACATGGTAAACAAGCAGGCATATGCCACTTCAGACTGACATGTTGGCAGTAGAGCACAGTGTGGAGACAGACATGGATACCATTCTCTAAAGATCAAAAAGCTAGATATATTACAGCAACTTGAATGTCTTAAAATACAGACACCTATGTTTGTATGAAAGCAGGGAAGAAAAAGTTTGCTGCTTGTATTTTTGTTTCTAATGAGAGAAGCCAATAAGAAAATGTTAAAGGAGCTTGGAGGACTTTGCCTTCTGGAGGGTACAGATTCCTCCAGAAGGTTCTCAGAGCTTTTTAGTCTAAAAAGCAGAACTGGGATACTCATGGAATATCACGCATTGCAGAAGAAAGGACTTATCCATGTTATTTTTGCATATTTTGTTGGATAACAGGCACTTTGATTTTAAAGAAAATCTTTTTCCACTTTTGCTTTTTTTTTTCTGCTCCTTTTACTGGGAACAGAAATGTTCTGCTTCTTTGCTAATTCACATTCGATATACAGTACACTTGACCAGGGACATTGACAATAAAGGAAAATTGACAACTTGCCTAAGTATTTTGCTAAATGTCTTCATTCTTCAGAAAACCAATCGTAGGAGATTATTTTCTCTTTCTATATTACTTTCTTCTGCAACATTTTTTTTCTTGTTATTGATCCCTCTTTTTTTCAGTACTGTTTTGATATGCTGATAATACAATCTCTATGGAAAGTCAAAGGGGTTCACATCCTATTCTTGCTTACTCTCTCCCTTACTCTCCCGAGTGCTTGCAATGCAGGCTATTTTCATGATTTCTTGCATAAAAGGAGAAAGACATGGTCCCTCAGTCTTCTGTTCTTCCAAAGTTCAGTTTCTATGCAGCTGACCTCTCCTCTGGCCTCTTCCTCTTGCTATATGACTGTATACAATGTCTTCTCCCTCTCAACTGCAACATCCTTGAAAAAAAAAGAAAGGTATGAGGGGGTTAGCAGTGATATTGTGTATTCCATTTCTCATAAAGTTTTAGATATGCAATATGTGAAAGATAAGTTGTCAGTGAAGCAACACTAATTCAGATCCTCTGAGGAATTCAACCTTAATATTGATAAATCACCCCTATGGAAATGCTTCTTTTTAAAGAACCAAATCAGAGTACAGCAGTAGAGACTGTAAACCTGCACACTGAGTCCTAATCCAGAAGGTCCTACTTGCACTGGCTAGCATCAGTTACAGAAGATGTGGAAGACCTCTTGGCCTTGCAAGCTTTAATTTTCAGTATTAGTAAACTGAGTAAACAAAAGTCAAGCTTAATAAATTACCACAATGAAAAAATCTTGATAATGTGAAGCAGCCAAACAAGCAATTACGGGCTGGATAGGCAGCTATTCCAGTGCCATCATCTAAACATTTTGATCAATTCATTAATAGTAAATAATAGGCCACAAATAACTAAGCAGGCTAGTTACTTTCTAGAAAATGGATTTAATGTTTTTCTATTTCCTCTCTGGAACACTCACATTCTGCAAGGCATGTATCTTTTACAGTAACTAAGATTTGATTTTCACTTTGGGGGTCAGCATACTTCTTACATTAGAAGTGTGTATTAAAACCCCAGCAGCTTCTTGAAGTGAAACGTAAAACTAAGAAATGGTCTAGAAAGTATATTGTGATTTACTTATGTGGATGGTTGGTAGGGACATTAATGAAAAACATGTATTGTGTCCTGGGTGCTGTCTGCTGAAGTTGTAAAATATGGCATCTATCCCCACAAAAACACCTCCCCCCCCAATAAGAGCTGTGACATTAAAAAGAAAAATACCTTGTCTGGTGGCTTCATTTTTTTCGATAGCTCTCTGATTCACTTCTTATAGTAAGCTCTCCTGCAGGTCCAGAGAGGTGCTTTCCCTTCCAGAATAGATGTGCTCTTTTTCTTGATCACCTTTGAATGCTTTCTGCAATACCTGCCCTCCCCTCATTATATACAGGAGATTGTTCTTTGGTGCTGTTCAATAACATGGCAGGCTCTGCAAATGCAAAAAACTTCACAATCTATTCCAAATCAATTAGGAAGAAAAGCAGATGTATCACCCTACCACAGAGATTCGTTTTCCAAACTTGGAAAGGCAGGGCTTAGAATTCAGTCCCATCACTCCTTGTTGCTGTGACCAACTTGTGAACAATATTTGATGAATGCTTGGAATAATCATAATGAGAAGTTGCATCATTAAGAAACACTTCTGAGAGCCAGTGCATCTTCTGGTTGGTTGGGTTGATGAGTTTAGCAAAACCAGCTTATATAGTCATTACTGACAGGGAAATATGTCTTTTGGTCTAAAGGAAACAATCTCACCTACAAATACTGGTAATATAGGTTGCAGAACCCAGATGAATAATTTAAATGAATTAATTAGGCCTCAAGAGGGACGTGTTGCTGTAAACCATGTAGACACAAGGAGTCATAGCTTCCTGGAACTGCAACTATGGCACAGCAGAGTGAACTGGGGCAGATTCTGAACAAAAGCTAAAGTCTGGACTACAGCTTCATGTTTTCCTGGTGTTTTTCTCCAAGCTTTTCTGGGAAAATAGTCCTTTTTGTGCAGTAGGGAAAGAAAGAATTGTAGTTCTTATAAAAACAAATACAGACTGCTGCAAATCTAATTCACCTATTGCACCCAAAAGAAAAAGATCAGAGATCTAGATTTGATAAGCTGCTGTATATATATTCAAACATTTATTTTTTTTTTCTTCCTCTAGAACAGGACTTATGACTATGTGCCAGGGCATTTTTTTTTCTGCACACACAGAAACAGATCATTTGGCTAGGTTGCTCAGGAGTTGTCTTTATCTTGTAACAAAAATGCAGTAAGACCACATGAAAGAGAATGATATATAAGCTGGTCTTTTACCTGCCATCTCAGGCACCAAGTTCTGCCAATGCTACAACAGAGAGGTTCCCATCAATTTGCGTTACAAAGCAAGGCAAAGAGAAGCAGACAAACAACCCACTGAACGTGACTAAATCACAACTTGCCTTTGGATCAATCAGCAATGCCCATTAGTGAGCCTTAAGCCTGCAGAGAAAAGCTGCTCACTCCGGAAAGGCTACTTCTGTTTATGGCTAAACTGCTAAGTGGAACAGAGCCAGGGAGTGAGCCCAGGCACCACACTGTTGATCATCCACGTTAATTACCTGATAGCCTTCTCCCTGGGATGACCATTTAGCACTCTCTGAGGCATAGTTCACAAGACAGGCTGCTCCAGGGACCATTTCTGCTAGCTAGTTAAGACATGATCACCTGGGGTTTTTTTGGAGGTGAGAAAGAGATTTTTGCTGAGCAGATGCAAGCCAGCTCATGCCACTTAATTTCAGAGTCTACAAACAGTTCCTAACCATGTTTAGTTAGAAATCCAACTCAGCCTCTGTTTCACTAGCCCTCTCAAAAATCTTTCTTTAGATCATCTCTAACCTTACCTAGTAGCTACCTTACCCTAAGTCCATCAGCCAAGAATAGCCTTGATGGCTTTTAATACCCATACACTGTTTCATCCTACACAGGACTTAACTGTTTTCCTTAAATCCTTAAAGAGCTCATATGATCTGCTAGTTTGTCAGTGTTCTTAAGGCAGCTGAAAATAAGAAGAAAACTGTAGCTTCAAACTTGTAAATACTACTTGATTGTAAGAATTGTTAACTAGAGGTTTCCCACAAACTTGTTAAATACTATCAGCATGAAAGTTGCAGAACTATCAAACAATACTAAATTTTTTTGAGTATGTATCAATTTTCAAATTCAGAAATATCTCCACAATGGTAGTACACATGTCCTTTTCCTGAGTGGAAGTATTCTGCTTCAGAAATAAGTTGTTTTAAAATCTTTTTAGAAGAAACTTCCTACCCTCTGAATTACTCTCAAATCAAAATCCTTGGAAAACTCAACCTCAGAAAGCATACAGTTTCTGACTTCTCTTGCTGTTACCTGCTTTTGTTACTAAGAACAATTTTTTGCAATGATGTATTTGATGTAGTAGAAACCTGACTACAAGAAGCTCCTGAGTCACTTCAAGATGATTATAGGAATGAATAGAAACATTCATAAATGCTTCCTGCCCTCCCCTCCAAATCAATCCAGAGGATCTCCACACCACTTACATTTGGTGACTCCAAAAACTCAGAAGTTTTCTGGCATCTTACTCAACACTCAGTCACTGCTATGACGCAAACATTGCTCTCATCCCCAACCACTGCAGAAGAGGTCGCTATCCAGAGGCAACAGGTAATTTAAAATTGGGACAGAGCTCAGTAACATGGAATCTGGATACTTTCTTAGCACAATTTTTATTCCCCATCATATGGTAGCCTTTAAACAGCAGAGGTCAAAAGCATCATCTCAAAATAAACCAGGAGTTTAGCATAGGATAATTAGTCATGGAAGGTTCCTATTTCCTTCCACTGACCTTGGAGAATGCCTACAAAGTACCAAGGATAATAAACCAATACACTTATATCAAAGAGTAAAATTACCAAATCATCTATCTACATTTTCATGAACTTAAATATTACAATAACTAACAAATATGTTGCTTTGTTAATAATAAACACAAAATTTCATCTAACATACTAATTTTCTCATACTTGAAATTGAAAAAGAACTAAATGCTATGGAAACCAGATACCAGAAAGTATAGTCTGATCAACTTAACATCTAGAAATCTATGACTAAATTTGAAAATAATTTACAGAAATGTAGACAAATCAAAGAATGAAATCATCATGCTTCATATACAACTCAATTAAAAGAGCTAGACTGCCACAAAGAAAAGACAAATAAAAGTCAGATATCCTAGAAATGACACTTGAGTAGAAGCACTTAAAATGATCCTGTGTCATTACATATATCCTAAAGAGTTTCTCAATAGAAAAAGGTAACCTGCTACAACTATGCACTGGTGGTCCTCCATAAAGTGATCTCTGTTATAACCAGGTTTTGTCAGAAAGGACACAAGCAAGTAGCCACTGCATCCAAATCTATAAACTTGTTAAAAGATCTAAACCATCTGGAATCATCAATAAAAAAAAAATTATCAATATATTGTAAACCATATAAGCAGCAAAGCTATTACATTCTGGAGAATATTAACAACTGGAATAAGAAAATGAGTCACTATGCATCATGTCATTACTATATGGCATTCAGCTATCTCTGCACTTCTGCTAAGGGCCCAGAGCACATCCCCTCTGGTGTCCATGGGCTCATGGAGTCCCCTAGACAACGCTGTGGGGAGGATCTTCACAATCATCCTGGAGACATGTCTGACCTGAGTCCCCCCACTGTGCCTGATGCTGACACACCCTTGTGGGACAACATCACAATCCAGCCTCTGCCTGTCTCAGTCCCAATGGAGGAGCCTGATGCCTGAGGCTGGGCTGCCCTAGTCCCCTATGGCTGCCCTGCTCCTGGCTGGAGTAGTGGGATGGGCTTAGGCTGCCAGGCACTGCCCTGCTGCTCTGGGGAGCCCCTGACACCCTGGCCCCAGCGAGCCCCTGGCCTTGTGGGACCCTGACACTGCTGGACTCCTAAATTTTTTTGTTCCTCCATCTATTCTCAAAATCCATTCTGTACTTTTCATTACCGATGACAAAATATGGCTTTAAATCTTCTGCAAAGTGTCACCATAAAGCAGGTCATGTATCTGTGGCATGCATTACACATTAGTTTAGTTCAGCTTTGAAATACTACAATTTTAAATAACACTATCTTATCTGAAAGTTGAGTCATTCCTGGCTCAGGCACTGGCAGTAGTATGGGGAAAGATGATGCAGCCACAATAGAGGGAGTTGTCTGCACCCAGACCGCCCCATCTTGGGGGCACGTCTGACTGTTGGAGTACTGTGACACACTCAATGAGGCATCAGGCTCCCCCTGTGCCGTTTCTGCTGTATTATGAGATAATCAAAAGATTCCTGATGGAAGTGAGTCATGGGCTGAGATGTACGTAAGCAGCAACTTAACAGCTACCCAGATGTGTGACCTCAGCCTGTGCTGACATACCTGGGTAGTGCAGCTACTGACAGCACTGCATCTGTGATAGCACGGATTTCAACAGATATCCCCCTGGATAAAGCTTGGGATTAAACAATTCAGTTGTAAAGGACAAACCAACTTCCACCAAGTAAGCCAGATGTATGAGACCTCTGAAATCACACCTTTGCATCGCAGTGCAGAGAATCAGAGCCACCCTGTTGATGCAGGACAGCAGAGAGAGTCCAGTTTGCTTGCTTTTTACCTGATCAAATGGAAATAAAATTAAAACCACTCATAATAAAATATGGATATAGCTAATTTTTCTTCTACTAGAGTGTCTAGAAACACTCATCATGAATTACGAAGTCAATGTGCTAAGTACTGCACAAACAATAAGGTGATCCCTGCTCTGAGGGGTTTACAATATTAATGTAGTAACATCTACAGAGTGAGCAACGGAAGAAGCATCAGGCTTTAATTTACAGTTGATGTTGAAACTAGAAAGCAATCCAAAAACCTGGGTATCATAGAATGCAAGCTTGCTGAAAAACAGAGCAAAAATGTTGGAAAGAAACAAGATGATAATGGGAGATGTATAACAGCAAATAAATTATTCTCACCCATACTTTGTATCAACTTCTAAAGTAATTTTTTTAAAGTTATGTATAGCAATAAAGTAAAACACAGTAATAAGAGCAGGCTGCCAAATAGTATTTACAACACAAATCAAAGGGGTATGCTGGAGTACACATTAAAATTTAAATCTTTCATCTGCTGCTTGTATGACAGTATTGTGAGAAAGACAGAAATGAAATACTTTTGGCATTAATTAAAACTCCCTATTGAGATCCAAGTCATTAGGATTTCATATAAAGTGTTGTTATAGCAAGACAGTAATCAAGATGAGTTTTGGTAAAACTGAGACAAAAAGGACTGGGAGCTAAACATACATGTTTGTCATTGCAGATAGCACAGGAGATTTTTAAGGTGGTTTAATGCATGCATATACTTTATGATACCAGGACAAAAATCATGCTGAGAGAACAAATGCTCCTGCCTTTTCTGGAATACTAGGATAAAATAAAATGAATGGAAAAATAGAGGAACAAGCAAAAAGGAATCTTCATTTTTTTGAGGAGCTCTTCTTAAAAAATATACTAATAAGAACTAGGCTGGAGAGGACTGTAAAGAGTAAAAGCGCATCATTGTTGACCTTTCCTAGTAAACTACTGGTACTTAATTGTTTCTGCAATTTTATGGCTTCTCTATGGCAGTTTAAGAAAGTTTAGCAAACTGTCAAAAATGAGATAGCATTAAAACTGAAAACTACAGTTAAACTAAAAAAGGATGTTATTTTTTAAAAAGATAGTTGAAAAATGTAATTTTCAGATTGACACTGTCCATATAAGTTCATAACAGTGTCAGAGCCAAGATACTCTCTGAGTCCGAAGTGTGGATCTATAGCCACAGCAATAAATTAAATATGCCCAAGAACATTCCTGGGCATCAGGCAAAATTGTATTAAATGGTCTACACCTGTATTAGTAAATGCTGACTCTGCAAATCCGAGGGACAGCATGGCTGTTGGGAATGGCTTCTAAAACATTCTAGTTCTGGATTTGTCTGGGAATTGCTGGGGAGAATGCTCGGTGGTACATGCCAAAGGGGTATCTGGGTCCTTTTGAATATGTGCTCTAGTGTCTGGAAACACTTTCTGAACACTGTTTAATTTAGTAACATAGACATAGTTGGGGAATTAATTGTCCTAAAGTCACAACTAATGTGCTAATGTACCATAAGCCAGAGAGGCTATGTCAGTTGCTTGCTTATTATTGCACCTAGTTCAAATCCATCAGGAATAACAGAAGCTTACATGGAATTTAAGAGGTAATATCCTGGGTGGTCCTGATGGAAATGCATGCAATAATGGCTTTGCAAAACACATCTGAAATCAGAATTTTAATCAAAACCATTCTTCAAAATTTTCTGGCTCTAATAGTGTGCTAAGGTGCCTTGATGTGTTAGGAACTACCAAGATAATTTAAAAATCTGCACCATTTTATGTGTTCTCCTGAGAAACAAGATACTGTAAGAGGTTACTCTAGACATAAAGTGCACAATAACAAACACCGTTTAAGATATAATAGAAATATTCTTTTGAAATACCAAGAGAAAAGAAATATACTTTCAGGCTTCTGAGTTTGAGGTCAATTCTGGTAATACAGGTTACGAATCATATAAAAAAGTTGTTCGTGTCAACATGACTCACCTCTGTGTTCTTTATCTCAAGTAGTAAGACAAGCTTGAAATGTTCAAATGTTGGCAGAAAATTTTTTGTTTTCATATAACACATACATTTTGTAGATCATGAATAATGACATTCTAAAACTATGTACTACTCCTCTGTCTAAGTTAGGGCTTGTGAGCAGAACTGAAGTGCAGTAGTGTTGCTTCACCTATTGTACTGCTGAGGAAAAAACCAAACCAAACCAAAAAACAACAAGGAAAAAAAAAGAGAATGCTCCTTGCTAGTTCTTCACACCCACAAATGCCTTAGTATTGGTTACAGTGATAATCCCTGGATATGTCAAGCAACAACAGTCAAAATATTTGAAAAGTAAACTTCCACTAGTAGTTAACTCATGAGATTCTGGGTTTTAATCATAAAGACTGAGTAGCTTTTTTGTATTTCAAAGGCGTGTCTATTCCAACTTCACTAACAAGCTCTGGCAGAAATAAATGTTGCAAATCCATGTGTTCCTGCACCCAGCACTGGTTACTGAGTGCTTAATTACACTGCACTACATACTTGGCTACAATGAGAATCAATTTCTCCCCATATACACATTTCTGTGTTGCAATGTATAGTTCTAAGGTCTTATGTCTTTATAAAATAACAGAGGTCACAAGAGTATTTCAACACATAAATCACAATACATTGCACATTTGATCTTCTAGTTAGGTGACATTTCTAGGTGAGCTTTCTAGAGCTTAGAAAGCATTTATATCACACCTTTACAATACTTCTGAAATGGATAGGTGGCTAAGGCAAGATGAAAGAATGAGTATGAGTTTTAGAAAAAGTGTACCACTTTTTCTGATAAGCATTTTCCTAAGGTGCCTTCTCCCTATGTATAGGAAGATGGAGCTTCCTATGCCTGCCAGCCAAATAAGAGCATTTAAAAATATGACATAATGCCTTTCAGACTGGTTTACTCCTCTTGATGAATGTTTTTTTTATTTATTTGCTGTTGCAATCTTTTGAGATCCTTGTGTACAGGGAAATACCTCTAGTTCTAGTCTTGTTCAATGACTGAAGTGGTAGCATGAAAAGAAGCAAGAAGGTTATTCTGGTAAATTGGAGTACAAATCCAGTTTAAATTCCCTGGATCGTCTGTGTGGCACGGTATCAGATGAATATAGATGATAAGCAGAAGTTCTACAATTTTATATTTAATAGCAAAGGCACAGCCGGATTTTACAAGCTTTCTTAACAATGGGTTAAAGAAATAAAAACATCACCTTTAGAAAGTATCCACAAGTTCTGGAGATTATGTTAATTACAGGAATGCTTTTAAGCCCTAGATACAAACCATCACAAACACAAACTCAGAAAAGCATGGCCCAAACACAGACTAGCAGTGATTGTGTTATACAAACTGTTCATAATCAACCTCTTCCAAAAGTCAGGTTCAAGAACTAGAAAGGGCAGAAGAAATGGAAGAATTCATGAAATATGTTTGCCTTTTGCTTCCTACTTTTTGTGAAATTTGGCCAGGGGCTCTTTAAAAGACTTATTTGTGAGTACTCAATATTTAAACTGGAAAACTAATGGCAGATGAATTGTAATTGTCTGTAGTACATGATATGAGCTCTCATTTCTGGTGTCACGGCAGTTTGTGTTGCATTGTGGATCTCTGTAAGTCTGACAATTATATCTAAAGGCTCAGCAGGGCTATTATCAATAGGCCTATATTTGCTGCGTAAAAGCCTACCTGTCCACCAGAAAATATACTGATAATATACATAAAGTGAAGTAGTTTAAAAAACATTAATTATCAGAATTGGTTTTCTGCTGTGCAGACTTGGAATTTATCATATATATTCTGTTGTATTTTCTGTAATATTCTGCATAATATTCTGTAAATTTCTCCCATGAACACTCCTATGAAACTCATTCATTAGTGTATCAGGAAAATGCAAACTCAGCTAAAGCAAACTGACTTCTGTAGTCTGTTTGTGGAAACATTTGGAGTAGTTATCTAGCATTAATAACACGTACCATAGTAGCAAAAATAATTAACTGTATAACACCAGAAATGGAAAAAAGNGAGCTCTAGAGCAGAGATGTGTTTAAATTCATGATGTTGAAAGAACAAAGCTAGATGTTTATCAAGAAGTTGCAGTTGAACCATCACAGAAGTACCTAACCTTGAATAGGATGTGAAATAAAGGAATATGTCTTATGTGTTCTTTTGCTCTTGCTGACTTAGACGTAAGATAATAAAATATCTAACTTCTGGAACAAATAGTAGCGGAGAGAGTATCCTAAAGCAACCTTGCGTAATCNCCAGCAGCACACTCTAAACCTACTCAAAAGAGCAAGATTTGTAGAAATGAAAACTACCTTTTACTAGACTAGACTGACACATTTGGGAGATACAGGCATTTGGGCACAAAGGCCTTTCTTTAGGTCTGAAATAGCAACAGCAGCCTTTAAAGATGAATACAAGCTGAAAATATGCAAGCTGTCTATCTCAAGTTGCATATCTCAGGCCATCTGAGAGAAAAAAGTATTTGTGAACTGGGGGAATTGAAAAGGGAAAAGGTGATAAGTATAAGCTGATTTTAATAAAAATGCAAGTGGCTGTATGGGCCATAGCAGAGCTCTAGAGCAGAGATGTGTTTAAATTCATGATGTTGAAAGAACAAAGCTAGATGTTTATCAAGAAGTTGCAGTTGAACCATCACAGAAGTACCTAACCTTGAATAGGATGTGAAATAAAGGAATATGTCTTATGTGTTCTTTTGCTCTTGCTGACTTAGACGTAAGATAATAAAATATCTAACTTCTGGAACAAATAGTAGCGGAGAGAGTATCCTAAAGCAACCTTGCGTAATCATAATGCTAAAATACACACCCCTAAGGTAAAATAGAGCACGTTAATGTTTTTATAATTAGATAACATACATACGTATGTTCTAGGATGGATAGGGAAACATGACTAACCAATCAAGTGTCTCATGGTATTATAAATAGTCTGTGCTTTGCAATGATGGACGTGCTGGCTGATAGATGCCTGGCACCCTATTCTGCAGAA